>JAHWFP010190658.1:49278-67234 GCA_023313725.1 Lithobius niger
AATTCAAATCGCTTACTACCGTTTTCTACTTGTGTTTGTCGAAAATTAACAGGGAAGTCATTCAACCTTTGCATGCGCTACATTATCGTGAATTACATATTAAGGGGGAGGGGGGGGAGATCCTAGTAAAATTGGAGCAAGAGCCTCTATTAGTCTCGTTAGTGTATTTTCTAAATTCTCATTTCCGTCTTACACGGTAATTCCTGAATAAGAAGCAAGCGAACATCAACCAACCGAACTAATCCAACACCGATCTGTACGAGCGCGTCTGGATAGCGCTGCCACCAAATGCGAGATTTGTTGTAGAAATGATAAACGAAGCAACATCATTGTTTAAAAAAGCGTGAAATTGTCAGTGATTTTTTTTTACGATTGTAATTATTTTCTGAATTCTGCATCTTAAAAGAAGTTTCACTGCGGTATGTTACGGCAAATGACTGTGTCATTCATGTAATACGCAGCGCTACTAGTCTTACAGATCTGGATCCCTCACCGTCAACTGAAATTAGGCTAAGCTATCCAATGGAAAACCATAAGACAATGAATTTTATTTTTAAGTTCGTTGGGAACCGTCGAACTCTTATATTTCATGTTCCGTGATCACTTGTCATGAAGTTTCAACGAAATTGGAACAATATTGCGATCGTTAACGTGTCGCAAACAAACTCGCTCACAAACAGACATACAAAATTAACATCAAGTCAATAATTCTACCTCTTCGCTTTGCTGGCTCGGTCACTAAATAATAAATTTCAACTTGACCTTTACCGTCCCAAAGCCTGTTTTCTATCTAAGATATCAATAAAACTGGTAAGGTCTGTCAGGATTTTTAACGCTAAAAAGAGAAAATTTAATCAAACATCAACATTCATCTAAATTAATCAGAAATTAAAAGTTACAACTGAAAGGCTACGACGTTTAAAATAGCACATAAAGGCCCGTGCTTTATTTTTTTTTCCGGTGAAGACCGCCCATGAACAAATTCTACCAAGACGCCAGCCATAAATCTTAGTTTGAGGCATTTAGCATTTAGATGACTCCTAGTAGATGCTAAAAGCCTCATACTGTATGACGCATTTAGTGTTTGGGCATGAGGATTTTATGCATTTAGTATGAGGCGTTTAGTATTTAGTGCGAGACGGTTTCGTATTAGTAAGGCGGTAGTCTTTACTACAAAGTTGGACCTCAACCTCCCATGTTAAAGCCAAAATTTTTAATGCCTAATATCTCCGCTGTCTGTAAATATTTTTCGATAAAATTGTTATGTACGCTTTGTTGGACAACAACAAGCAAACCGAAATTCATTAAAATCCGCAGCAAATCGGAGACCTGAACCTGAGTTGAAACCATAAAATTAGTTTTTGGCTTCTTCTTCTTCTTGTTCTTGGCACGACACGTTTCTGCTACGCTCTCTACAGATCGAAGTATTTCTCCTAAAAAGCTGGTTTTTAGCTCATTTTACAGGTATTGCTCTGGAGATGTGCCCTTTCCATAAGGCCTTTTCTAACTGGTCAAGTGTTTCAGGGGCTAGGGAGCGCTAAACGACCAGATTGATTGTTTTGCATTGTTTAAAGCATTGTTATTATTTAACAATGTCTATCAGCAAACTCCAGCTGCAAAACGTAAACGAAAATTGAAGGGTTTGTTGCCAGCAAACCGTTATTGCTACAGATACAAAAGATTAAAACAAGGTAATCTAAACTGCTATGATAGTAAGCCAAAGTTAGCACTTAATAAAAAAACAAAAAACAAACTCGGTTGATGCTTAGGTTAAAGTGATCCGAAATCAAAACATCAAAGGAACACAAATACACTTTCATGTAAGGTTTCAGATACTGCAGTGTTGCTGTATTGTTTAGTTCTCGTGAAACCTAGCTGCTGTATCCAACCATTATACACGTAAATACAATTAAAGACAGTGCCCAAAATTCAAAACTTTTCATGCCCAAACGAAGAAAGAATAATGTAAGGTTACACACTCAACTACTTTCTTGGCTAAATATTTCAGTGTTCCTCAGTCACGTCGTCTACTTTCCGTTCATCACCTTACTGATTATATGTCTATAGAATTTTTAAAGATTTTCAAGAACTTTTCCAGGCACGGAATTTCATTATTACTTTCCAGGACATATCCAGGCGTTCAAGGACTCGCACGAACCTGAACCTGTAGAGCTGTACTAAGCGACCTAAGTCAATTAGTTTTTAAAACATTTTCCAGCGATGTCATTTACCCAAGTAGAATGCATCAATCATACCTGATCTATCGTGTGGAAAAATTAAAATGGTAAAAACATTTGGATAGAACAGTAAGGTTTCACGTGGACTAAACAGTACAGCAACACTGCATTTTCTGCAACCTTGCAGGAAAATTTATTTGTGTTCTATTGCGGTTTTGATTTCGGATCAATTAAACCATCCCTTAAGCATCTAACGAGTTCGGTTTTGTTTTCTAATTTAGATGAGGCTTTTAGCATTTGGTAAGAAGCGTTTAGTATTTAGTATGAGGCTTTTAGCATTAAGCATGATGTGTTTATTACGGTATGAGGGTTTTAGTATTTGTGAATGGTTAAAAGGGCGTTTAACAGTGTTTGAATGAGTGTTTTAATATACGTGTGTAAATTGCCTGTACTGTCCTTTAAAGGACAACAATAGGAGTCGTTTTTAGCTACAAATTAGTTTCATTTATGCCTTCGCGAATTTTGTTGTCTCCTGGCCGCCATCTTTATTGAAGTTAACGCAGCCTCAAATTTGTGTTTGCGCGACTTTGCAACCTCAGTGGAGGAGGAAGCGGTGGGAGATTGGCATTTTAAACCATAATGTGATAAAGATGCGAGAAAATTTGAGAGACGTGTTCGGCGCCGGTGAAACCGAAGACTTGCCTTTCAACCTCAAACGCCAGGCGACTTCCTGTTTTCCTGCGTCAAATCCGTCACCGGTTGCCTCGTTCTACTTATAACCTTTTCCGTGCTCTCCCTTTCTTCGTGTCTCCGTTATCACCTTGTCACCTGTGGCAACCCAACTCCGAACGCTGGCTAGCTGGATAGGTAGCTACAGCCCCAATTTGAAATTGCTCCCTGAAGTCGACGTGTTGTTAGGGACTAGTCGGAGCAGCTCATAGCTGTCATTGTCGTTCATTGCGGATTGTAGGATTGAGAAGGCTTGGACTGCTGGATTGTCTGCGGAGTGCTGGATTGTCTGTGGAGTGCTGGATTACCTGCGGAGTGCGTGCAGCGAGCTGGACAACGGGTAACACTGTTAGCAGAGTGTCGGGATTGTGAATTACGTGCAAATCAGACTGTTTTCGTTTCAGTGAGAATACCAAATTCGGAAATGTGACTTGTGAGTGATGCGCAGAGGAATGTGACATTTGTGTTAAGTGCAATTTCGTTCTAAGTTACGACCAACGCAAATAAGAATTTTAAAGTACAGCGTATGGAGATCGTAAAATCGATGAAATTATTAATATTGACTGAGTATAAGTCTCTGGTTTGATTGGTGTAGCGCCGAAGTGTCATCTGGATTATCTGCATTATCAAATTAGGCAAAGAATTTATGATGATACGAATTTTTCTTTGTAAATAAGGCTTACAGTTGATTTTCAGGAGCTTTAACTTTGACTTTAGCTTTAACTTTGAAAACAACAGTGTGAACGAAGGTTACATTGTGTATCAGATGGCTCTAATAGCTGGAAGACAACCTGTGAAAATTATTGTCATTTTGTTCAACTTTCTGATGTTAGTGATGTAAACAGACGCAAGATCGTGATCAAAGATAACACGCTCTACAGAATAGCATTCACATGCAAATGATTGTGCAAAATTTGAGATTAATTCGAATTCTAGCCCCAAAACTACACAGGAATGCCTGGTATTCCCAAAAAAAACGGCAAAAATCAGACAAAACATTCTCCTGTCTACGCACAATAGTTGTTCCCTTTTGGAAAAATCAGTTCATGGACAAAATAGTGAGCATGATGTGTGTTGATCTGCACCACGATCTGAAGCTCGATTAATGAAAGTAACGTGACTTTATTTTTTCTGCACTTTTCAATTGTTTTGAGCCACAAACTATGTGATCAAAATATTTTCAGAACACAAATGTCGACCAAAATAATGACAAAAAATTATGTTTTAAAATAAGATTTGAAGCAAAACTGCATTTATAAGTGAAATGCAATATTTTCTAAAGGTTACCTAAAATTAAGTAATCACGATTGTCATACACGATCAGATATTACGTAGATAAGTCAGAAAGTCTTCAAGTTTCTGCTCAACGTTTGTTCGCTGATGTTTTTAATGTTTCAGATTGTGATTTTGCACTCCTGGCCCTGATAGAACCAAACCCTGATTTGATTACACCACATGAAACCAGTCTAAGTTTGATAGCACCACGAAATATACACTTCTTCCGAGGTAACCGTGAAACTTAGGAAAACTTAGCCTCCAAATTATTAGTAAAGCTCACAAGAATACACCACAATATTAACTGATAGATACCCTGTGAGCAGAGTCAAACAAGGTTCACACAGACAATGTGAAGTAAGCTTTTAGGTGTATTCTGTACGAGCTACTGTTTTGTAGACAGTCCCATTACCCCGACAACGTACACTGCAAAATCCATTCGTGAAATGTAGAGGAAGCGTGACTTATAGAAATTTAAAAGGTTACTGGGCTTAAAAGTACGTTTGTGATACTCTTCGTGGGACGGACGTATGGTACTATTATCTACAATTGCGTCGCTATGATTACGACATCATTTAGAGAAAAAGAACTTACAGTAAGTACACTGGATTATAGACAACTGTAAGAATAAAATTATTATACGCATAGTTGACAGAAGCTTATTAACAACATGAAGGAGAGCAAGTTAGGTCGTTGTCTTCCTCTGGATATGTGCACAGCGATATGTGAACAAGACGATGACTCCTCCCTGGGTCTGGACAACAAACGGCCTGTGCGCTTGCCGCTAAAGCGGAGCCCCGGCGCCAGACCCAAACTCTGGCGATCCCCCAGAGGTCTAGGGGGATTTGCGTGTTCCTCTCCTCCCCCAGGAATCTTCCCTTCACAATCCTCTCCGTGTTTCACGAGTCTGCAGAGCCAGGGATCGTCCCCTTGCTTCAGCACCAGTCTGCAAGACCATTCCTTCAGAAGCGCCGACGAAATCGCCGAATGCATTCGAGGTGAGTTTTTCAGCAGCTAACAACAGTTATAAAACCATGGAAAATATTGGGGACGGGATCTACTTAAGCCTTGAATCCAATTACGGTTGCTGTATGGATGGAATTCCTGGATTGAATGGATTGTAGAGCCATCGGTGGTCTTCAATCATCAATTATTGAAGTCGTTTTTTAAGGTGTTGTAAGCGGGTGGCAAAGAATGATAGCCCCGCCCTTCCCAGAGTAAATTAAGCATGAAAGGGAAAAATGAAAGTACCGATAGGTAGCACATTTTATTGTGGGTTTACACTCACAAGCTCAATATTCAGTGTTCACTCCATTGGCGTCAGGTTGCAGACCAGCAGCGCAGGAAGACAAAAGTGACTCAAAAACCTCCGTGTCAAACTCCATTACCCGAAACACAGCATCGATGTGCTCCTCCGTCCTGGCACGGCTATATCTAGTAGCTAGAGGTTTAGATAGCATCCTTTTTTTTTCAGCATTGTTCTTCAAGATGAATCCAAACTTTTCACAGATATTCCGATCGGGGGAATTAGGGCCACTCTTCATTACCAAAGAAAAAAACAGATTTTTTGAGTCACTTTGAACACTTTGAGTCACTTTGAACACTAACTATTGACCTTGTGAGTGGCAACCCACAATAAAATGTACTCCCTATCAATAGTTTATTTTTTTTATTTGATGCTTAGTTTACTCTAGGGACGGAGGGAGGGGCTGTCATTGTTTGTATCATTGGTTATCACTGTAAGTTTTTTTTTAAGTTTTATATTCATTTCTGATTAATTCACCTGAATAGTGTGTCTGATTAGTGATGTTTGATTAATGTTTATAATTCAGAGTCAAATATCCTAAAAATCTTGCCCAGGTTTGTTAATTTATAAGAGCAATAATAACAATAACACTTTATTTGCCACTAGTGACAAATGGGCAAAGAAACGGTCATGTAGTTGACCACTGACAGCTCGCTCTGAGATAGCCTAATAATTAAGTAAAAAATTTCGGCCGCAAAAGGAATGCCTTCAATCTGTGTTTGTCTAACAGTTTCACTAAGATGTACTCCGAAGGAGCCGGAACCGCCTCTTCACTCAGCGCATTCCAAGCTGGAATGACCGTAACGCAGAAGACATATTTCCTGCATTTTAATTTGAATTTTGGAGTTACTAACTTTAATGTGTGGCCCCTGGTGTATGTAGTAGTGCAAACCTCAAAATTTGGGATATCTAAAGGTATATACTGTTGTCGTTTGACGCGGACCCAGCGTTAAGCGCCAGAAGGAGAAAGGGACAATTTTACTAGGTAAATCCCATCGGAAATTCCTAGGTTCTTTTACATGCCACAATCGACATGAGCACGAGACATCACGGGGCCCTTCTCTTTCCGAAAATGCCAGGGGTGGCTGAGGTCGGACTCGAACCCAGGACCTCTGGCACATGAGACGGTCATGTAAACCATTCAGCCACCTTGCGCCACAATGGTAATAAACTATCCAAAATTATGACAGTTAGGATTAGTTCAGCTATTAATCTGCGTAATTCAAGAGACTCAATCTTAAGGAATTTAAGTCGTTCATTAATTACAAACTTTAGAATGAATCAGACAATGGCTTCGAATGTTACCGTGAATGCAGACAGTCAGACAGAACAGATAGACAGTAAGACAGACAACACGACAGGATGAGAAACTCCATTGTTTTGTTTCGCAGTGCACGTCACAACAAATACACATTAAAAAAAATTTCCCTGAATAAAAAAAATTTAGAACGGATATCCCCATGACCATTGTTTCTTCTTTACACAGTTTGTACTGCCGGTTATTTGAAAAGTTATAAATTTTGCAAGCGTATTATTTGCGACTTTCTTAAAGGTAAAATCATTAACAGTTTTGCTGTATATCTCGTAATATAAATTTCTCTCTTGTTTATTTCACCTTAGATAGCTTAAACCAGCATCATTTCTTCCTTTCTGTTGTTTTTTTCCTGTGGCGATCTTTAGAGTGAGTTGCTGACAAACCTGGTTGTTAGCAAGGTACACAAATGCTCGAAAAACTTTACCAAGAAAGCGATATGCTAAAGATTCAAATATCTTACTTTTTGGGGGGTTGAAAACTATCTTTGCAATCAAGGACTGATATCCATTTAAATCCATGTTTAATTAGTTTACTTTTTTTAAACTTTTATTTAGTTTACACCGTAAAGCTATAGTAATACCTTTAGTTAATGGTGTAGCCTGCATGTGAAAAACCTTTGCGTACGTCATGCAGTTAACCTTTCTAGTCTTTCTAAATAAAAAACCACACTACAGGTTCGTCGGGCAAGTTCAGCAAAGGAACACAAATAACCTTTCCTTTAAGATTTAAGACACTGCAGCGTCGCTGTGCTGTTTAGTCTACGTGAAACCATACTGCTGTATTGATATGTTTTTACAGTTTTTACTTTTGCACACTGTAAGCCAACTAATGATTGGTGAATTCTACTTGGCTAAACGACATGGCTGGAAAACGGTTAAAAATTAATCGTCTTAGTGTTCTTAGCACACTTCTGCAGGTAATTTAGCGTTCGTACAAAACCTGGAAATCTCTTGGAAAGTAAAAAAGAAATTTTACTGAATCATTACAAGGCATGAGCGACTTGCCATACTGTAGGAAGAAATGTCCCCGAAACTTAAAAAATGGACTTGCCTTCCACCAATGCTAGATTAATTTGATTCATACTACGAAGTGACGTAGCGACCTACAATTAATTTGCTGATGTTTGGCCAGTCAACCTGCGCCGCAAGATAACCTCAAGAATGCGACGTCATCAGCCTTTATTCTCAATGAGCGTTTCTCGCAATTCAACAATCAAACTTTAGTTAAAACTGAAAAGCATTGCACACATTGTTAGGCTACTTCATCGCATTCAGTATCGAGTTAACAATCATATTTTGTCGTGCTGCAAACGTCGCGCGTCAACCATAAGGACGCATTTAGCAAGAACTCGCCTTTTCATTCGCAGAGCTAGAAGCTAGAAATCATCTGGAATTCCATCATGGCGGCGATTTCAGCTCTGCCAACCCGTCACGAAAACAGTCAACAATGTGAGTCCAGAAACGCCAGGAAAAATCGTTCCGTCAAGAAGAATTCTTTAACTTACTGTCACGGATTGTAAGACCGCAAACGTTTACTCAAACGATGTCTGATTTACCAATTCCAAGTAGCGTTTGCTACTATGCAAACGACATCTTGGCCATCACGATTAAATTGTAGCTGAGAGAATGAAAAGGCGGGTCGGTGCATAAACGAGTCCTAACAGCACTGTTGTATCGCACGAAGCTAGTCGACTTGAGCCAAGTTCCTTCTCGACAGACCATTCCGTTTGAACCTGCCATCCCAGCACAATCCCGTAAACCTTCTCTCCCATGCAAATCTCTTAAGCCGAACTCAAATTGAATTTAATCCCAACTTCTTAACCCTAACGACTATGCCTATTTTAACCCTACCGTTCCTTTAGACCTATTTAAGCCCCACAATAGTCTGTCCCGGTTTCAACTTCCAATTCCGCCTCATCATCATTGCAACTTCCCAAGCTCAGTTTAGATTTCTTTTGATCCCCACTCGGCAAGAGTCACTCAGTTCATGTAAGTCAGGCCTGCAATTAACCATCTTCAACACCTGACCCACCCCGGCTGGTTACGATTCATTTTAAGACCCTAACGCCTTGTGTTCGAATCCCGTCATCGATATAAACTCAGTCCTCAAATTCTTTCTATAATACCCCAAGTGCTTCTATGAAATAGGTAATTATTTGTGTATTTTAGCACGAAACTCCTTTCCAGATCTGATTTCCCCAACACCGAAGGTTGAGGGAAATTTGTTGGAAAGGAGTTGAGTGCTAAAACAACCAAATTATACATTTCATAGAAGCCCAAGTGGGATTCGGTTCGAGAATTTTTGTTTTCTCTCTGCAAAACCATTCTCCGAAGTAATTTCGTTTTACGGTTTCGATTTCGATTTACGATGTTTTATTTTATTTGGGGTATACTAGCCTCCATCACATTTCATCAACTAACCTGTAATTTCGTTTGAGTTTCGTATTGGGCCTCAACGATATTTTAATGACGCTGATACACCACGTTAGACGTACCCCGACCGAAAAGCATCTTCGTTTATCCGTAAATGTTCGACGCATCATGAAAGTGACTTCACTGCCTTAATACGGGCATAACTACTCCGAACACTGCCGAGAAGCACCTTCGGGTTTCCGAAAACTTCCGATGAATAACGAAGGTAACGTCGTTTCCCTCATATGGGCATAATAAGAATGAAAGCGAAATCGCGTCCTCTAAGTGAGATATACTGTATAGATCTATGGTTTGTTTGCCTGCGTCCATTCAGAAACGAGTAGAGCTTTGATCTGTATAATTACTGAAGCAGAAAGCTCTGGTGTGGTCTTTTCACAGTGTATTTTCAGTGTAATTCGGCATAGTGCTCGTTTTACTGAAGGAAAAAACAAAAACTCTCCCTCCTAATGCAGCGGTGTGGACATTTCCCTTTAACATGCACTTCCCTCTCCAATTCTTTCCATTAATCGCTGCAGTGATTTGAATTCAGCTTGTCCTGGTTTCTTGTTAACACTCGTTATCTTTAGTCGCGACAACATCAGCCTATGATTTATCTTATCGTGCGGGTGATAAATTATTTGTTCACGGGAGGAAAAAAATTAATCAAGAGGTAAATCAAAAAATGGTGTTGCACGCGGAGGTGCCTGTTACAAATCAAACTATGCTAAGGTCAATGGCTGCTGCAATAATCACCGGCGATTACACGTAGAGTACAATCGACTATGTGAGACTCTGGGGAAAATGGTTGCGTATAAGTACCAGGCTAAAATTGCAGGTTTGTCAAAGAAAGGGTGAAGAAAAAGGGGCGACAAATGGCAGGTGTACAAAAAGAAAGTGGCGAAAAATCGGGGGTTAAATTTGGAACTGAAAAATAACAGCGAAAAAATTGTTGGCGGAGAACATAACTGAAGGTTTTTCTAAAACGAAGGGTGAAAAAGGTAGGGCAGCAAATGGCAGGTCTGTGAAGAATAGGAGCGAAAATTTGGGGCAAAAATTGCAGACTTGCAAATACGGGGAAGAAAAAGGTGGGCGAGATAACGGGCACGTCTATATAAAGTTGTGATATAGAGTCAGAGCCAAAAATGGACCGTCTGAAAAAAAATAGGGGTGAAAAAGTAAGAACGTCAAATTCGAAGTCTGCAAAAATTGTAGTGCAAAATATAGGAGCGAAAAATTTATTTGGTAGTTTTTACCGGAAAATTTGCCAGTGTTGTGCCTCTTTGGGCTAATTTGTTCAATTTTAATGTCTTTAGGTATTAAATATTAGGCAACGCACTTTGCTGAAATGTTCCGTATCAAGTTGTAAATTCCTCAAGTTTTTGTAATTACAACGTTCGGACCCCAAATCCTAGCCATACCAACACAGGACGTTTGAAAAGATGATGGATTAGGCTATAGCTTTAGCTTTTGACTTTTGACGCGCTCTCAGCCGAAGCAATGGTGCCAGAATTAGAGGGACAATTTTGCTAGGTAAATCCCATCGGAAATTCCTAGGTTATTTACATGCCACAATGGGCATAAGAACGAGAAAACACAGGGCCCTTCTCTTCCCGAAAATGCCAGGGGTTGCTGAGGTCGGACTTGAATCCGGGACCTCCGGCACATGAGACATGCTAACCATCAGACCACCTTACCCCATGATTGGGCTATAGCAGTCAGAGCAAAACTTGAGTCTATTTCTTGGTTCCACATATTCGTTCATGGACGAAGTTAGTTGAAAAGCGGGAAGGAAACTTTTGCCACCCTATACCTGCAGAAACTGTGCTAAGGGGCCAACATTTTTACGTAAGTGTATTCGTCAAAATGATGCAAATACTAAAAAAATTCAATTTTGCTTAACACAAAAAAAAAACCACTACTCGGCCAGGGCAGTCCCCGTAAGGCTGGAAACGACGTTAGGCACTACAGCTTGTCATATTTAGACTTCCATCCATTCAAAGAAGTCCAGGCCATGATGGTATCAGGGAGCGCATTCCACTCGCCAATAATACGGTTCGTCAGGTAGTTCTTCCTGACCAGCAACCTGGCGTGATCAATATGCAACTTAAAACAATGGCCTCTTGTGCCTGTAACACGCTGCTTGTCATAGAAGGTGTGGGAGATGTGAAGCACCACTGACTTGAAGGTTTCGAGTAGGTCACCTCTGACTCTACGGCGGGACAAGGTAGAAAGACCAAGATTATGGAGCCTTTCCTCGTAGGGGAGATCTTTCAAGGAAGGTAACAAACGTGTAGCACGGCGTTGGACAGCCTCGAGCATATGGATGTCTTTCACGAAGTAGGGAGACCAGGCTTGGATGCAGTACTCCAAGTGGGAGCGAATGTGGGTGGTAATGAGGGTCTTCAAGGAGTAATTTGTAAAATACCTGAATCCACGCTTGATTCAGTCCAATATGCAATTTGCGCGCTTGGCCGCAGCAGCACACAGGTCACCAATGGTCAGGGGCCTACCGTCAAGCAGATAATTGAAGTGGTGATTCCTACTACCCAGTTGGAGGACGATACACTTGCCAATGTTGGAACTAAGGTCATTCCTCCTGGCCCAAGCCAAAATGTTATCAAGGTCATATTGGAGAATAAGTTGATCCGCACCACTCGAAACGCCATGGTAGATCTTGGTGTCGTCCGCAAACAAGTTACAAAAACTGGTAATGCAGTCAGGAAGATCATTGACGAACATCAAAAACAGAAGGGAACCTAGCACAGTGCCTTGTGGGACACCACTGGTAACCTTCGTCCACCCCGAAATAGATCCATTGACACGTAGTACACTCTGTATCCTGTCCGTCAGGAAGCACTTGATCCAGTCAAACAGCCTGCCATGGATGCCGAAAGATTTAAGGTTGGCAAAGAAAATACTGTTTGGGATAGTATCAAGTCCAGAAAGCCAAGTCCAGAAAGATCACGTCGCATGGGACCCTGTTGTCAATCAACCGAGTCCAAGTGTCAATGGGGTCTAACAAATTGGTAAGGCACGATTTTCCATGACGGAATCCATGCTGCATTCAGTGATCAGTTTGTTGTCCTCAAGAAATTCGGTAATATGGTCCCGGATAATCTTTTCGAAAATCTTGCAAATATGGGAAGTCAAGCTAATAGGTCAGTAGTTGTTGGCAGAAAAACGGTTTCCCGGCTTGTAAATGGGTGTGATAAAGGCGTTGCGCCAGTCAGATGGAATCTGGCCAGAAGATTAAGACTTTTCGAAAATAATTCTGATAGGAGTGGTCATAGATTCAGCACAACCCCTCAAGATTGTCCAGAAGATTTGTTGGCAGCAGTGTTCTTATGAGTTTGAAGACCCTAGTAGCTTCAAATAATGGGTCCATCATAACAAAGACTTGGCTCACTTTCGTAAGGGACAACGGGACTAGTTTGATGGAAAACGGACGCAAAATGATTATTCAGTTCTTCTGCGATAAAGTGCCTGTTACGCAGCCTGATATGGCTAATCGGTTGTTTACCACCACGTTTGTTAAGATGGGAATACAGCACCTTCGGATTATGTGTAGACTCTAGGGCAATATTTTCTTCGTACTTAGCACGGGCTTCGAGGATGGCTTCATTAACATCATCACGAATCTCTTTGTAGTCCAACCAGTTACTGTTGGTAGGGTAAAGACGGTAAGTATCCCATTTTTTCTTTTTCCTGTTAATCAGACGTTTAGTTTATTTGTTTAACCAGGGTGGTCTTTGTGGAGATTTAGAGTTTGAATACAAATCAGATGTTGGCACAAAATTAAGTTTAACATCGTGGATAACGTCACGCAAAACACACCACGCCTCTTCACATTCCAGACCACCATTTTCATCGACCCCAATTAATCGACCGGAAAATACCGGAGCTCGAAGTCGGAGCTCGACTGCGGAAGTCAAATGTGGCATCTTGTTTGGCGGTGTCAACAGTCCAACGAATTACTTTGTGATCAGAACAGCCAACTGGGCTTTCGTGAAATAAGGAGTCCACGACAACAAAAGAAGCGGAGAAAACAACATCGAGCAGTGAGGGTGTTTGCAATCCTCGGAATCTGGTAGGTCTACGGACATGTTGCTGTAAGAAATAGTTATCGATGAGATTCAGAAACTGGTTGGTAGGACTGCCACCAATCCCGTGACCAACAGCAGAGTCCCAGTTCACGCAAGGATAATTGAAGTCTCCACAAACAACATGTTGACCGGCCTGCTCCAAACGAGGCCGAAGCATATCAAGAAAAGAATCATGTGAATCAGCATGCAAAAGGTTTCAAAGGGGCACAGCCAATGGTAAGTTCTCCGCTATTGGTGATGATGGTGCTCCAAACAGATTTCCAATCGAGGAAAAGGCTGACATTACAAGCAACCAACAATGGATTTAGAGATCGATCAATACCAATAAGGGCACCTCCTTTACTTCTGCCAATTCGATCAGCACGGTAGCAAACAAAAGTGGCAGGCAGGGGGCTGGGATCCTCAGAGACGAGGTGGGTTTCAGTGATACACAGAACTGCTGGATCAAGAGTAGCAATGACTGCGTGAAGCTCCTCAAGTTTACTCCAGATGCCCTCAATATTGAAAAGAACGAAATTTATGTTGTGATTACTATTTTCCGGGATCGGGTCACCCTTCCTCCGGTGGGCTCGGTACTCCCGTTGTGACTAGAGCTCCCGCTGCTTCCCGATACCAGCAAATTGCTATGAGCATGTTCAACAGGGTCACACTCTGCTTTGATCCCTACGATCAATAACCTGATCACCCTTGCCTTCTGGTTCGATCAGTTCCAAGTTGAGAGGTTCAATGGCAACATGCGGGGAATCATCATGTGTTGTAGCACAACCATGTTTGCTAATGTCATTTGGGTAGGCTGGGGTGTTAATTTTGTCAGCCTGTCTGATTGTTCCTGCGTGATAAGTGTGCCTCTAGGCCAGATTTTAACGTCCATGAGGTTAATCCCATGTTCAGGGGTAGCGGTAAGGCAAAAAGATGAGTACCCAGGCCAGTTGAATTTAGTCACCAATTTAACACATTCGAACTTGATGGGCCCGAGCTTTTGTTGGACCATCTGCATGATATCAATGGCGGTAGTTTCTGGTGCAAATCTGCTGGCGAAGATCTTTATGACTACACCCTTGCGCCTTTTACGTGGGGACACAATTCTCACATTGGTAGGTGAACTTGTGCCAATGGTGAGTTCAATTCTATGTCTTGGTTTCTGTGTTTATCGTCCAGTAAGGTTGGGTCCCTGATTGCAACGGTTAGGGTTGGAGGCTTGCAGATCAGCCCGCTTCCTTTTCTTCCATCCAGACTTGGACAGTTGTTCACGAAAGCCAACTTCAAAGTCCAGGTCACAGACATCACCATTAGCAAAGTACTGCGAGTCAGGCATATGCAATGCAGCGTCATAATTCCCAGTCCGGATGTGTCTCGGAGCAGCACTAACTCGTTCCTCCAGGGAAGTACGTTTCCCAGAAAATGCAGTTTGCCCACCTCCACCAACATTCCGCAGTGGCAGCAGGCCCCTCAATTTATCTTCTGATTCGGAATTGCCAGACAGGTCACATAAAGAAACACATTGTGCATAACTTTGCCTATTTGCAGAAGTCAATTTGCATGCAGTGCAGTGGTTCACATGTTCTGGTTTTTAAGTTCTGTGAATTGTGCAAAGCTGAGTGCTTCAAACCTACACCATGTTCCATTTTCTTACTGTTGGTCCTCTTGGTAGGGACACTGGAATTAGGCCTGGAAAGTTCGATGTTAGCTTTCAGGACAGCCTCACGAACGGTACCACTGTCACGTAAGATATTGTCCACTGCATAGTTTAATTTCCCATTTAATTTATCGAATTTACAGCCAACCATTTTGTTTTCAAGACACAGAAAATCATCCGTCAATTTGACATGGTCACTACCACAGTCAATTAACTTTGCCACCACTTCGTTACAACTTGTGCAAAACCATCTGATAGATCTATCGTCAGTGTGTGTGTTGAGGGGCATGATACTGGGATTTGGCCACGTTTTGACAGGAAATATGAAACCAAACGTTGCAATATTCGCACAAAAGCGCTTCGTCGTTGTTGGTCACAAACTTGGTACAGCTGACTGCGGCCTTGTCAATTGCGTCGATGGCTGCCATTGCGGCTCAGTCACAACGGCCACCACAAATGGTGGAGTAAAAACACAGTTAAAAGTTTTAAAAAAACGTCGATAGAGTCATCGTATACACTACAGCATTAAGCTGCAAGAAGCTGTTAAAAATAATAATAATGATAACACCAAAAAAAGGAAAAACGAGCAGGAGCCATAGCTCCGTGCGTCCAGCTCAGAACGCAAAGAGCGGTAAAAATCGTGTAAGAAATTTTTTTACATTAATAACAGAACTTGGGGCAAACAAATCGGTATCGTAAATTAAGGGGAGAGTGATAAAGACGGAAACAAAAAAATGGCTGGTCTGGGGAAAATAGTCTCGTAAAAACACTAGGCAAGAATTGCAAGTTTGCCAAAAATAGGGTGAATTAAAAAGCGGCGATAAATGGCAGGTCTATGAAAAATGTTTACTATGAGAAGCACTATGGGGTACATTAATAAAAAAGAGTTGCAGTGTTGTAAAAAGGCCACCCGACCCAGACGGCCACCAGACCAACGCGGACACCCGTCTAATAATAAGAGTAATCGATTATTGTAAACGGAATGATTGTTGGCAATAAACCAAAAAATGAGAGTTGCCAATAAACTGAAACGATGGCTGAAACAATCAGTACCGCTGGCTAAAGGTTCTGTCGTTGTACTTGATTAAAATTAAAGGATTAGTGAAACTCCGTTAAATATTGAAAGCGCTTTACTTTTTGCCTAGAATCAAGTTTTAAAAAAATAGCATACACGAACCCACGGTACAAAAGTGGGTTCATAAAAATATTCATACTTACGGTGGAAATATTTATATGAAAAGTCAGAGGAAGACAGAGGAGGCACTGATTGAGCGAGCGAAGCGAACATCAGTGTTTGTTAGCACGTGAGCGCAAACTGAAAACGAAACTTTTAATGACTAAAACAATGCTTCAACTTAATATTAAACCGCTGGCTAAAGGTTCTGTCTTTGTAGAAGATTAAAATTAAAGGATTAGAGAAACTCGGTTAAATATAGAAAAAAAAAATGAGAAAACCGGCGGGATAGAGATTTAGACTTTGCTGTACAAAGGCGTATTTATTTATTTCCGGTGTACAAAGGCCTATTTATTTACTTCCGGTGGAAATATTCACATTAAAGTGCATGGAGTCTGGGCCAGGGAAGGCACTTATTGAGCGAGCGAAGCGAACGAAAATCAGCGTTTGTTAGTCAGCGTGCTCAAAAATACATAGACGGCATACACGCCTTCCACAACACACACATGACAGCACAAACTATCCCAATGTTGCAAACAGTGACTCAAACACCACCCGTCCACCACCTTTAACGGTTCTGTCGCTGTGGACAATTAAAATATAAGGATTAGTGGAACTCGGTTAAATTTTTTTTTAAATGACAAAGCCCGCTAACTAAAGGTTTCGAGTTTCCTGTACAATTGCGTATTTATTTATTTTCGGTGGAAATATCCATATGAATATCCATGGAGTCCGGGTCAGGGGAGGTGTTCATTGAGTAAGCGAAGCGAACGAAAAATAGCGTTTGTTAGCCAGTGTGTGCAAAAATACATAGACGAGATACACGCCTTCTGCAACAAACACATGAGAGAGCAAGAAGTTCCAATGTTGCAAATGGTGCATCAAACACCACCCGTACATACCACGGGTTTCAGCTTGTATATTTAGTAAAAATTTGAGATGTGCACAAAAAAAACAAGAAACGACGTTTCGAACAAAACATTCTACGTCATCTAGTTTTTCCCGAAAAAAAAATTACATGGCAATATACAGCTAAGTCATACCTACAACAAAATACATATAAATTTAAACGTAAAACCCTGTTAATGCTTCCTTTCAAAAAAGGCAAGCAAACAAGCTAAATACGTTTAAATTTATATGTATTTTTTTCTAGGGTTGATTCGGCTATCGATTGCCATGTAATTTTAGTTTTAAAAAAAAAACCTGATGACCAACAATGTTTTCTTCGCAATGCCGTTTCATGTTTTTTTGTGCACATTTCGGGCTTTTATTAAATTATATGATAAATGGTGGCGGAAAATCGTAGTTAAAATTTGAAACTGATAAATAACAACAAAAAAATTGGTGAACATAATTTAAGGTTTTTTTTCTAAAAACGAGGGGTGAAAAAGGTGGGGCAGAAATTGGCAGGTCTATGAAGAAAATCAACGAAAAATTAGGGCGGAAATTGCAAACTTGCAAATGTGGTGGTGAAAAACGTGGATGAGATAAACGGCACGTCTACGACAAATAGTGACATAAAAATAGTGGATAGTCCGAGTAAAATTAAAGGCGTAAAATTCAAGGTCTGTAAAAATTGTTGTGTAAAATATAGGAGCGAAAAATGGCAGCTCTACGGAAACTTAAAATGGGAAGCGAAATGCCAGGTTTGCAAAAAATGGTGGTAGAAAAGACGAGACAAAACTGGGGACTGGAATATGCTTGTGAAAAATTGTGATTTAAAATTCAACCCAAAATGACATTATCGAAAAAATGTGGAGCCTTGTGATAGACTTGCTGTCTCGCTAAAAATTACAAGTAGGTGATGTAAAGTAGAGTTTACAAAATGTG
>JAHWFP010190659.1:382-21661 GCA_023313725.1 Lithobius niger
GCCTACTGTACCACTGTTATTCTAGACTTACTTTTTAGAGGGAATTTGAGAGTGCAACTTCTTGGTATGACCAGAATAACAGTGGTACAGTAGGCAATAATATTTTTTTTGGGGGGGGGAGGGAAGAAATTGGGATGTTGGATAAGTATGTTTGGTTCAGGGACACGCCAGGGTTAAATGGGGAAGCAAGCAAACTGGGGCACCTCTCTTCCCCCCCCCCCCCTCCCAAGATCTGGGACTAAATGATTTCTAGGGTAGTTTAAATAATTTGGGTATTTCACTCCCGTAACGTAAGATTACGTATGGGTCGGTGGTGCTTCAGTGGGAGGGGGGGGGGGGATTGCGTGCTCAAGCAAGCTGGGGGTAACTTCCCCCTCCGTAAACAAAAAAGCGCTATCATACAGCAAGCCAACACGAGGTGCAGTAATGCAGGCAGCCGGAGAAACGTCTTCAAGTTCATCTTCCCGTGAACGCTCATTCAAATGAGCAGTTGATCTAATATTGTTCAAAAACATGTCAACAAATACGAACAATCTAGCGAAATGTTAAATATTATGACAAAGTCGATTAATTGTTCAAAAACGTGCGAATTAGCTCTGAATACTGGTTGCTACTCATTTGAATCGGCGCCGTTTTCCGCAATGTTGGAATTGCCGGCTGGTGTGAGGGCAGAGAACTTCTGGGAGCGAGGTTACATGATCCGAATGACGCCGGAGATCCGAACGACGCCTGGGATCCTGAGGGCCCGTGTAAAAAAAGTTATTTGCGTCCGGGACCGTCTGCTCGACAGTCTTTAAAAGAGCTGCGAGCGACAGGGTGGCTTCGTAAGGGGTGTCGTCCGGGAACCTGATGCGTTTCTCGGCAGCAAGGGCGGGTGACAGCGGGTGGTGCGACGACAGTGTGTCGTCCGACTTGCGCTTGGGTGCCGTGGCCGGTGGGGGGGGAGCGGCAGGCCTGTGCCCTTCGTGGCTTGAGGTGGATGCAACCCAGTCCTGGATGCGGGTATGTCGTACCGATGATGTGCAGGAGGGAGGCGGCATCGGGTTGACTTGGAGGAGGCGGACAGTGTCATGTACGATTTCCCGCACAACACTGCGGCTGACGCTGAGGCCTATCAGGGAGGAGTTAGACGACAGGTCGAGCGGCGAGTTTCGGTCCGGAGAATGGGCGAGTGTCGCACAGCGGAGGTTGCGCTTGGCGGTCCGGTAGGAGTCTTTGGCGACTTGAAGGTCGTGCCGGAGGGACGACAGGTCCAACGGGGCGGGAGGCGGCGTGCGCTGGCCCGGGAGGAGTGGAGAGTCAAGCGATGCGACATCAGGATCAGCCGTGACATCTGGAGGTGTCGTGCGGGTAGGAGCGTGAGCGGCGAAGTCGAGAGCGTAGGCCCAGCGGCTGCCAAGATCGAAGTGAGCAAGAGCACAAGGATGAGCATCGGACGAAGGATGGGCTTTCGAAGCGGTGGCCATCTTCGGCGAAGAATCCAATTTTCCAAACGACAGTCTGGGAACCTGGGAGCGAGGTGGCGTGGAGACACCTCTGGAGGAAAATGAATGCCGATAGCGTGCGCGCTGTCGCTTTTATAAGGGAGGACCGTGCCACGCATGCGCGGTGGGACATGCAAGCAGGCGTCTACAAACCGGAAGAAACCTCCAGGGGAACATCACATTCGAGGAATGTAATGCTAAAATTACCAGGTTGTTTTGGCAATAAATAAACTTGTTTTCGACCGAAAGAGGCGGGCATGGAGAAGAAGGTCTTCTATCCGTTCCGGGGACGGGGCAATACTTGCTGTGCGGAGGTCGAAAGAGGCTCCGAGAAAGGTGGAGACTTGTGCTGGTATTAGATGAGATTTTGAGTAGTTTATTCCGAAGCCCAGTCGGTTTAGTAGGGAAATGGTCTTGTACTTGTTCCGTTCCAGTGTGAGGCGGTCCGGATTGTTGAGGGCCCAGTCGGTCCAGATAGGCGTTGGCCTGAATTTTGTTTTGGTGTAGGTTTGCTAAGATTGGTTTGAGAACCGTTGTGAAAATTCTGGGGGCTGCGTTCAGGCCGAAGGGAAGACAATGAAATCCGCAAACCTTTTGGTCGTAAATGAACCGAAAAAGGTGCGTGATAGCCGGGTGGAGTGGGACATGGAGGTAAGCATCTTCCAGGTCGATCGAGACTGTCCAGTCGTTTTGTTGACAGAAAGACGAAGCGATTCGAGAGTTTCCATCTTGAAATGGTTGTTGAAGATGTATCTGTTGAGAGGTTTCATGTTGAAAATTAATCGGGAGCCTTCTGACTTCTTTGGTCGGGTGAAGATGGAACTGTAGAAACCCTTTCTGCATTCCCGTATTGCGTCTTTCCGAAGGAGTTCTGAAATTTCGAATGAAAGTAGTGGGGTTGCCGGTGGAGAGAAATCCCATGGCGGTGTTGGCAGGAGCGGGGGTTTTTGAAAGAAATTCCGGACGAAAGCCGTGTTTGATGATGAAAAGGACTTCTGTGTTTGATGTTAATTGTAGCCAGGCTGGGAGGAATCGGCGTAGTCTCACGCCGACTGGAAAATCGGAAAGGCGTCATTGTTTTTTTCTACGGAAGACGCTTCTGCCCCCTGGCGACGAGTGGCGGCTTCGTCGGTCTGGAGTGGCGGATCACTTCTGATTGCACTGGCCGGGGCGAGAGCGAGGCTGGTTCGCCCGAAAGGGCTGTGGGTTTTTTCGGATGAAAGTCGTTGGAGCGAGGCGATGGAGCGGGAGTCGCGGTCTTGTTCCAATTGTCTGCGGGGAGGTGAGGAATGGGCTGTTTATTCTTCAGACCCGGGCGAAAGTTAGAAGAGATTTGTTTTAGAGGTTTCGGTTTCCTAGAAATATCTAAGTGAGGAGCGAGAGTTGGGATTAGACCACGGAAGAGCGTGTCCGACTCGTGGATGGGCTGGTTCCAGAGACGGTGCATCGTGGAGACGTTCAAGTTGGCGGCCGATGAAAGAGCAATATCCCGGAGGAGTAAGGTGTTGTTAAAAAGAGCTCTAGTGGCCCAGTTGATGGAATGATACGTGGCGAAGCTTGCCTTCTGAAAGAGCTGCGTGATTAGGGATGAAAGATTACGTAGTTCTTCGGGAATTGTGTCCGGGGATAATTTCTCGCACAAGGCGTTCACCGCCGTATTGAGAACGTCGGCTTGCGACGCGGCACGGAGACTTAGCCGTAAGCACTTGTCGTTTTCGTACAGGACGAAAGTTGGGATGTCAGCTTTCTTGGGAATCGATAAAGCGATGCCGAAGTTCATCTTTACTTCACTGCCTAAGAACTCACACTTGGGGTAGGTTGCGACGTTATTCGGGTTAGTGGTGCCATCGCCTAGCGGCCGAAAGAAGCAGCTTTCACGTCCTGTTCTAGGTGGTGGTGGTTCTTTGTCGAGAACGAGGGGGGTCGCCTTTATCGAGCAGGGAGCCTTCATTCTGGAGGAGGCATGTTAACAGCGTGGTGGATTGCCCAAGAAGGTTGCGAGGTTTTGAGTCTTTGTCCCTAAGGGCGAAGCCGAAGCCAGTTTTAAGTCCACGGTTAATCACGGGAGCGTCGGTTGACTGTGACGGTTTGAAAAGAAAACAGTCGGAGATAGTCTCTTCGACCATCTTTAAAAGTGAAGCCAGGGAGAAAGACAGGTCGTCAGCGGCGTCGTCCGGGAAGTGGATCCTCTTGCCGGACGAATATGGAGCAGCCGGCGGCAGAGCATCAGCGTTAGCCGTGGGGACGGCAGCAGGGGAAGCTTGCGGGCGAGAGGGAGAGGACAGCCTACGTTTCTTAAGGGCGCCCGCGGGAGACGGCGAGTCCCGTTTGCGGGAATTACGGCTGGAGGCAGAAGTTACCCAGGCTTGCGTAAGAGCGTGTCGAGCGGAGGACGTGCAAGAGGGAGGCGGCATGGGATTGTCTTGCATTACACGGACCGTCTCCTTGATTATGTTCCGGACTTCACTATGGGAAACACTTCTACCTATTCGGGACGAGTTGGACGATAAATCCAAAGGAGAATTACGGGCCGGCGAGCGAGGAGCAGCCATTGCTTGTTGAAGGGATTTCTTGGCTTCACGATAGATGACTTTCGCCCGTTGAAAGTTCTCTTGTAGAGCCGTAAGGTCCGACGGCTCGGCTGGCGGGGTGCGCTGGCCGGTCTGCAAGGGAGAGTCCGTGAACACATTGACGCTTGAAAGTGGTGCTTGAGCAGGGATTGGGCCAACGGCGGCGAGGTCGAGGGCGGAGATCCAGCGATCGCCGAGGGTGAAAGCAGTAGCGTGCGGAATAAGGAGAGCACGAGAGGGAGCGGCGAGCGAAATGGGAGCTTCGGAAGCGGCGGCCATCATCGGGTGAATCCAAATTTCCGTGCGAAAGACAGGGGAACTGCGGCGCGAGGTGGCGTGGAAACACCTCTGGAGGAAAAATGAACGCCGAAAGCGTCCGCGCTCTCGCTTTTATAAGGGAGTACTGCCACGCACATGCGCAGTAGGAATATGCAAGCAGACGCCTGCGCACCGGAAGAAACCTCCAGGGGACCATCACATTCGAGGAATGTAATGCTAAATTATCAGGTTAAGAAGTTTTGGCAACAAAGAAAGATAAATTAAAAATAATGGTTAGAGCTGGTAAAATAGCCTTGCTGATTTCTTTATAAAAGAAAGCCGAGAAGCCGTCTGGGCCAATCGAGTGGCAAGGCTTAATTCTTGACAAAACCTCCATGACTTGTGCACATGTAACTTCTATATTACAGAGTCGTTCACCTTTCGTACCCATTTCTTCAGACTCGTGTAGAACTGGAAGAACATTATAGTCATGAACGGAGTTTGATATAAAGGTGTGATTTAAAATGTCAGCCCCTTCCAGCTCTCCCGTGATATTGTCACCGTTGATGTTGAATGGGAGTAAAGAGCGCGCTGAGCGTGTCTTAGAGTTATATCGACGGAACAAGCTCGATAAGAAGCCATCGCGAATAGTAGCAGCAGCACGTTGGTTGTGCCAATCATCGACTGCTGAACCGTATTTGCTCTTTAGGATAATGAACTTTTGTTTGTTAAAAATCGATGGACTGGCTTTAAAGGCATGCCATGTCAACAACTTTGTTTACTATTTTTTTTATAGAAGATGGCAGGGATGGTGCTGACTTTAATTTCCGAACATGGACATTTATACTTCTACAATTCGCAACTGTGTCGTGAAGAAATTGGTAGAAAGCAGTCCACGCACTTTCAACATCAGGGCAGGACGTAGTAATAAGCGTAAGCCAATCCACTCTCGATAGCCGTCTCCGAAGTTCATCAAAATCAATTTTGCCCGGGATACCAATTCCTGGTCTTGGGCCCGAAGAAGTGCGGTTTACTTTGAACTTGATCATGTCATGGTCACTTGTACCCAGACTAGGCAATGGGTGTATGTCATATACAAGTCAGTCATTCTCGGTAAAGATAATATCCAGGATATTTGTTCCTTTAGTAGGGAAGTCAACAAGTTGACGCATGCCCAAACTTGCAGTTTTGAATAGAAAATCCTGATGGGGTCGGTCCGTGGGGTTACGCGTCGGCCAGTCAATAGAAGAGAGGTTGTAATCACCCAAAATAATGTTTAAGTAAGTTGGAGTGACAGAGTTAATCAAATAATGACACATAGATTCAATGGCCATATTGCAATGGCTATTCGGCAAATCACCCAAGACAAAATTCAGATTATGGAGGGGGCAGGGCAGCAGACAGATAGGCCTTCAACACCCCCAACAGCAACACTAGTCGCCGCACAAAGAAATGGCTTAAAAAGGGCCATAACACCCCCCGCTCTACTACCCTGATTCAAGCAAGAAACTTGATAACTGTAATTGCTTACAAGCATGGCATCGGTCGTCGAGTGATCCAGCCAAGTCTCAACCACTAGGATGACATCGTATCCGTCCCATGCCAAAATTGCTTGTAAATGAGCAAAATTTTTAGTTACACTACGGGCATTTAAAAGTAGGCACGATAAACCTGTGTACTTATTTGTAAGACAACCATGGTTGGGAATATTCCCTGTTAGTGATGCACTTTTGGGGTCGGTGTGTGAAGTTTGATAATTTCTTCCTGTAGAAGAACTTTACCCTTGGCCGTTAGATGGATACCATCTCTCGCGACCAATATGTTGTCCGTACAAACATGTTCGTCTATTGACACAAAGTTCACATGTCGTTTCGTACACAAGTTCTTAATAAGTAGGTTTGTGTGGACAATGCTAGGGGAATTTTGACTCCCCTGCCCCTTGTGAGGCTTGTTCGTCTCTGCATTACGTAGGGAACTTGTTTTTCCCCTATGTGGGACATTTAAATGTCTTTTAAATGTACACAATTAAGAGTTGCAGCTTAACTGCAACAAACACTTGTGCATGCGTTGCCGATTGTTTGCTTCTTTGGCTGGAGCCTACTCTGGACGTGAACAATACTTGTGTCTCCCATTGTCACTGATTTCCTACTTTGTTAGTACAAACTTGTCTTTGCCTGTAACAATCTCCTTTCATGATGTATTGTTTCCGCCCTCCCCTCTCGCTTTCGCTCTCCCTCTCTCGCTCTTTTTTTTTCTCCCCTGACTACCGAAATGACAATACACGGGAATTCTCTGCTCCCCAGTTTGTGATGTATTGTGTAAAACTGGCTGCCGTCCGCCATTTTTTCCCTTAGGAACATGCGACTAAACCTACATCTGGGGTCGCCTCCTCATCGAATGAAATCCCGACCGGACAGAGTCGTAAGTGATCGTTTACCACTTTGCCTAGTCTCGTATGCAGTTTAGCCATATAAGATTTACGTCCTCGACATAAAATGGCCCATTCCTCCAAGAGGCCTAACATGTTGTGTTCCCTCGTCCTGAGGCGACATATGTTAGCGTCCGTCAACGCGTTTTAATTCGTTACGTCCTTTATTCACTGGGCTTTGTACGTATTAGTACTAAGGGAGCGGAGCGTGAGATATCCTTGGGAGAGAAGAGAGCGGAAACCTAAACCCCAATAACGAGCGAAATAAATTATATCTGGACCAATTTATTCTATATTCATCATCATGTTTATTCTCCTCTTTTACACATAAGTGCTTCCCAGTGCATCAACGGTCCACGGAGAACCTCTCGCGAGAAGGGGGTAATAAATGTTGGAGGTGGGATTTCCGGTACCACGGCCCTTTGGCTTTGTCATTGGACCGTGAGATCGGAACTCCACGCTCTGCCTACCCGTCTTTTTCAGACAATCTTGATATCAAGTTGACGATGTATTTTGAGTAGTTGTGGAAAGATTCCCTCTACCGAAATTCATGCAGCAGTGCGCACTTTGCATATTTCACTAACAATCTTGCCGATGAGGAAAGTAATTCGGTTTGGGGGTTCCATGGCTAGGTCATTTGAGCCCACACAAAGAGCAAAATCAGAGTCGGGGTGAGCCTCAGCAACTACTGTTGGTGTTTGAACTAAGATGGTTTGTGTAGTAGCCCCTAGCCAAGTCCATGTCCTCGAGCCGTCGTGGGTGCTGCAGCGGAATGAGCGTGCGTGGGAATCCCCGAAGATTGTGATTGGATTCCGTAAATACACTTCTTTCGTGGTGGTAGGTCGGTGTTTTTCACGTTGTGTAGTCTGATTGAATTCCTTATTGCGTATATCAAAAATTGCTTGGATGCCTGGGAGGTGCAAAGGCGACCTCTGCACGATTTCTGGATCAGAGGTCGTACCTGTAGCGGCTGCCAAGTTATGTATAGGGCTTGCCTTTGACGTGCTGGGTTTATTACGTTTATCCCTTTTGTTCCGGCGCACTGTCACGAATGGTGGGACGATATTTTCTAGTGTCACTAGACTGAGAGTCTCTTCTGAAGGCTTAGTGCTGGAACTGGATCCGAAAGTTGTCTGGTCCTGTTTCTTGAGATGCGAAGATAAAAGACAAAGTTCACCCCCTGACCCATTGAAAAAATGAATGTACAGATAACGGCGTCCATGCTTGAGGGGTTGGCAATACTCCGTGAGTTTTCAACACTTGCGTCCTGATTTTTGGATGAAAATTTGCTTGAAAGGTTGCCGAACAGTGAGTTTATGTGGCCCATCATTTCAATCTTGAGGTCCGATAGACTCTTATGGAACTGTAAACGCAGGCCGCCAAAAAACTTCGTTTTTACAACGAACAATTTTTTTTTATTGACCTCGGTCTTTAACCATCAGCCATATTTTATTTAATGGACAGAAACAGCCCATCTTGGAATCCTTTAATAGCCAGCCACATTATCTAAGTCTTCAGGAAGCCAAAATTCAAGAATTCAATCCTGAACTTCCACAATCGTCATTTAAAAACCACTCCAAAATTACCGCAGCGCTCCTTCATCATGACCACCATTATTGTAAATTTGTACTTTGTATTCTCAATTTTCATTACTTTTATTTTAGGGCAAAAAGCCCAAAGACATTAGCTTAGTGTTTATTAGGAGGGGCTTCCTCTGCGAAGGTACTTACCCTCATACTTAATTGTACAGACAACTTTGTAAGTGTGATATTTTTTATTATGTTGAACAGCTGCAACTTCTATGAAAAATTTCCACAGCGATCGTCACCTGTCCTTTAACTTTGAAGTTATTTTTTCGACTTAAACTTAAATGCATTATAGCATTCACTGAGGTAATCTATTTATTCTTTTCATATTTTATTTATCTTTTGCCCCATAAGCGCTACCATTAGTCCAAAGTATAAAGACATCGGCAATCACCAGACACGAATTTTTGTGTATATATGTTTTGCTTTAATTCTCTACAAAACTCGACTGACCCATCCGAATGTTACTACTAGCTTGTTCTGCTATTAAAAACCAAAAGATATTTATAAAAGATCTGTTCCAAAACAATCCGAAAGTCAGACTGTGCATAAAACTTCGAATCCTCAATTCCACCCCCCCCCTCACCCCCAACCTAGTTGTGGTGGGTAACACTGCAGTTTTCAGTTAAAGCTTGTACAATTTAATAGTAATACTTTATGTATTATCCAAGCCAAAGTACTAAGCTTTAACCAGAGCCAATTCACGGTGTGCATTTGTAAATAATCGATCCATAATCAATTTCCCAATGCAAAGGCCATTCCCAAAGTTCAAGAGTTGAAAACTCAATTTGGCCGATCTCTAACCATTCCCTACTCCTTCAAATGGCTCTGCACCAAAACCCTTTGCCATACCGACTTCTCCTCCCACTTTCCATTGTTCTCCTGGCCCTCAGCCAATCAGACCTCCGCAGCTCTCCTGCCCGTCCGTGCGAACTTTCGGTTCATAGCATAAAACCCCCCCAGCCCAAAGCATCCACAGCACAGCTCACAGATCTCTCAAGCTAGAAGGGTCACGCCGGTCGGGAGTGGAGATGTCACATCCGGGATTGCCATACCGGGCAAAATGGTAGTGGTTGTAAGTAACTGGTTTAACTTTAGAAGTTTATCTTTAGGACCCCCCCAATTCTAAATTCATAGTCTAAATTAAATTAACCTCTAGCTTGGAGTCTTTATGGTTGGTAAGCCTTATCGGCATTGCTGGTCTTTACCACCATAATGTTAGAGTAGGCATCTCTTCCTAAAAAGCTAGTTTCATTCTTTGTTCATTTCTTAAATGTAAACAAAGGGACGGTTTGATCCTCGCGAGGAAAAATAACTGTGGGACGACTTGAAAACTACAGTTGTCAAATATAGTTGCAACGTAGCAGACGCGGTTCAGCTTGCTGGGTATTCCTGGATAGGAACCCAAGATAAAAATGCTTTTTTATTCTAAATTAAGTGTTTAAGAATCAACTTCGTTGTTCTTGTGTCAAAGTGAATTTCTAATGTAAATTCTTGAAATATTGTTTTTGCCAAATTTGTCAAAAGCTGAACTAGTGAACTAAATGTAAAAGTGTTATTTTCTTTATCATTCTGATGTTTTAAAATAAAAACCAAGAGTTTTTAAACCTCAGGTTCGTTCCCTAGTAGATTGATTGTTTTTTAAGTGTAAACTATTATGTAGCCCTTTTAGCTTTTATACTTCATTTAAACAGCTAAATAATCCACCGTTGGTGGCAGTGTAATTAACGGTAGCATTACGGTTAGGCCTAGAATAGGACACCGACGCTCCATCCCCCAAGCCGGGACTGTAGCCCATGCTGTGTTATTGAACATAAAAAGTCGTAAATACCACAAAACCTGATGCTAAGAAATACTCGTCAACCAAGGATGTCGGGGGCGCTACAAGCACCTCAGCCGTCGTAGCGTCCGCCGCTACGGAACTCCGCAACAAAAACCTGCATAAGGTGCATAATCAGTGTGATGTTGGAACACGTAGATGTGTGGAGAAAACAGATGTTCTGGGAAAAACAGGGTGAGTTGAGGACAAGGGTTAAGCGGGTATGGAGGGACGCGGCATTGACGAGAGTAGTTGAGTGTGGATTTCAATCAATTCTGGTGAGGTCTCATTCCAGAATGAAAGAGTTGTGATGCTGATCAGTTCCAGTTCCAGACTGGGTGTTGATGGTTGCAGGATGCACTTTGTTCTCTTGTGCTCTTGGATGAAGGTGGAGAAGCCTATTGGAATGAAGTTGACGAGCCATGAAGTGTCGAGAGAGGGTCCCAAAATTGAGTGGTGCAGGACGAAGTGTCCAGGACTGGTGAAGGGCTTTCCAACGCGGGTTTCATGGCTTTCCAACGCAGGTTTCATAAGTGGAAGGCGGTCTGCATGGTGAAAGATGTGCAATGGAAACCACACACAGTCAAAGGCCAAGAGTGTTAACCATGAACGGGAGGCACGAGTGAAGGCCAAGGGCCCGAAGGAGCCGTGGTAAGGCTTTGAGCAGCAGTACAGGTTGTAATGAAGTAAGACGACGGGTAGCACGTAACTATGGCCGAGGCTAAGGGATGTGGTAATTCTGGCCTGACTTAGTCAAGAGATGCAGGTCCCAAAGAGCTGCCATGATTCTGGGTGAAGGATCGTAGGTAGCGATGAACGAAGTTTAGCAGAGCTACCAGGGAAATTGTTGACACACCTGGCAGCAGAGGATGAAGGCATGAGGTTGCAAAGATGTAGGTGAGGAATTGCGAGCTGAAAGGGCGTTGGTTCGAAAGAGCTGTGAAGCCTGTGTAAGCGGCATGATGCACGCACAGAACAGGCAGCCAGAAGAGTTAAAAGACGTGAACGTAGGCTAGGTCTATTTGCACAAATTTGTCACGACCATACCATTCGAAATCCTGTGGAGTGCATGTTGATACTTGACTGTTTGGGGAGAAGTGACTGTGGAAGAATGTGAAGCACTTTCAATGTAAGCATGATAAATTAGCCGAGATGTTTTTCCCCTAGAACCATTGTGGTTAGAATGGATTAGGAAAAGAAAGAATTGGGGCAATCGTTGCGAGTTTCATACCTTTTTTTTTTAAGCCTTGTTGTCTAACCATTTGCCTGCTTGATTCAGCCAACAGTGATTAACAACCATAGCGTTTTTATTTTAATTGTCATGATATCATCACATACCTTTGCTTGAGCAAGAAAAATGCGCTCTCCTAACAGAGGCTGGTGAAAGTGGGAATGGCTTAAAGAGAACTAAACTTGAAACGTGCATAACACGTACGACCCATGTTACTTAGGCAAGGGGTTTTTTGCAGTCTGGATGAATTCCCTGAATTAGCTCAGTTTTCTAGGTCGAACGCCACTCTGTTAAAGCAGCATAGACATTCAGTGGTGACATGATCATTCCACTTGCTGAAACAGCAGCAAACTGTAGCGCTTAAGACGTCGTGCTGATTAATTTACAGCCATTACATTGGGAGCAAGAGTCAGAGGTTGGGAAAGAGCGCCGGATGTTGGTGGTGGAGCATACAAGAACTGCTGTGTAGTGGGTTACATGAAGCGCTTTACAGAAGGAATAGGCCTAAGCATAAGATGTAAGAGGTGCGAATAATGTCGTTGCATTTTGCTTTCAGTTATTTCTTTAAAGTTGAATTTAAACGTAGCCAAATGCCAGCGAGCTGCAGCCATTCTGTCGATGAACAACCTTTGGCGAGGGCAGCAGTTGAAAAGGGCACTGGTCCGAATTAGATGTAAGGACGTTAGGTGAGGGGCAGCAGGCATGTCAATGGAAGGTTTGCGTGGCAGAACCAGACGCAAGATGAAGGACAGCAGGCTGAGAATTGCTGTGTTGTCTAGGAGGGATGGAAGGTTGGGAAGAACGCTGGTCAGGAAAAGCTGTAGCGACAAAAGATGAGGGACAGCAGGCTACAATGGACGAGGGTTAGCAACAGCCAGTGAAGTCCGATGATGAGCGGCAGAACGACGGTTGGAAAAATATGTTGCCAGAAAACTGCAATGACACTCGGCAAGTGATATGTGAGGTTGAAGGTGGCCGCAAATAAAGAAAAGACGTGAGCAGCAGCTTGGTGGTTGAAGCAGGAATGGCAGTCGTAGACGGTCGGTAACAAAATGGCCGGAAAGGCGGCGGCAACGATGGGTGGCGATCGGCGAGGATACCGTGGCCGAGAACGGTTGGAGAAGGGCCTCAGACCATGTGGCAGCCAACGCGTGGATTTGCAGCGGGTTGATGGACGGTCAGAGTCGGCCATAAGAGTCGTGATGCACGGCGAGGGCGATAGCGACGACCAAGGTCTTGGTGGCTGCAAAGACGATTGCGGGAACCGGTTGGCGGTTGTAGACGATGGTTTGACGGGAGAAAGCTTGATTGGTTGCCATGAAGAGAAGGCGCATTGGGCAGACGGCATGAGTGTAGAATACGGCTGAATCAATTTTCTTTCGTGGAGTGCGTGGATGCATCGAGTTAATCCATGAACTGATGATCTTTCGAAATCTTCAAGCGGTGAAAGCTTCGAAGACAGAAGGGCGAAAATCTTTCTTCTGGAGCGATGTGTCTTCGACGAGAGCTTCGAAGCGAAAGCGAAATATGGTGGAACAAATAGTCCGAGTTGGGCCGGTGAGTCCAAGTGGTAGTCAGGTGAGACGCAAGAACCATGAACCGACGATTTTTTGAATATTCAAGCGGTGAAAGCATCGACAAAAGAAGGGCGAAAGTTCTTGAGGATGAGGGCTTCAATCGAATGAGATATGCTGGGGAGTTCTTCTGGAGAGATGAATCTTCAACGAGGGCTTCGAAAGCGAAAGATGGCGGATAACAGCGGCGATGTGGTCTGGTCAGAGGCTGCAAGAAAAAAGATGGCTAGCTGACTCAGTAACACCATTTATGAAGGGTCATGGTGCATGCGCAAATGGGTCCCTGAGCTGGGCGGATCTAAAGAGTTTAAATCCTCCAGGGTTACAGAGCGTCCAGGAACTGAATGCAGAAATTTACAGGTAGTGTATATTTTTCTGCCGGCAAGTGAAACCACAAATTGCAAATAAAAAGGTTCATTACACAATTTTTAACAATGTTATTAAGCTAGACTATGTTAGTGCTTGTACCTACCACCAGTAAATTACGATTTATTTGTAGACCAATCGTGGTGCGCAAAGGGTTAAAGGAAAAAAATTTCAAATACGAACCACTGTTTTGAGCCGAAATCCAATTCGGATTCTAAAAAAGTGGGTCCTACTTTCAAAATAAAAAAAAAAACTTCTAAACTGGTTTTGGATCCAGGAAATTGTTCCTTGTGCACTTTTTTTTTACTTAGAAAAAAGTTGGACTAAAAAATTTGTGGATCACCCTGCATTTATGCATAGCAGGCAAGCATCACCTTACCCCAGCTTGGCAAGTTTGATCAGTATTGTTATGAAAATTGCACGTCTCTTGAGTAACACTTCCAGAGCAACAGTGTTTTGTCAGCTGTTGCCACAAGCTACATAGACAAAGAAAAAACCAAAACGAAATGTCAATTCTCAGATGTACTGCACGAAACAGTTCACAGATAGGTGAATTCATCAATAGTCAATAACTTACATTTTGCCAATGAGTCCATGGTAGTAAAAGAAAAAAACCAACGAGTTATCATTCAATGGGTAACTACTCATTCCATTGCCAACAGCAAACCCCTATTAATAAAAGACAAATGTGTGAAATACAGATTAACATTTAAAACCTTGAGAAACCTTTAAAACCCTTTAAAACCCTTTAAACCCTTTAAAACCCTTTAAAACCTTGAGAAACACAGTTTTATAAATTAGATCTTATTCTGACTGCATGTTTTGGGACAACATTTGGAAAATTGGATAGGAATTATAAAAAGAAATCTCGCTTACATTCTACAACATTATACATTTGTAAAACCTTTTAAGGACTGCAGTTACGCTTTACAAAAGTGATTTGTAAAAAAAAAAAAATTTCAACTACTCATGCGCTAGGGTTGAAGTTTTGATCTGACCAGTAGAAAAGTGCACATTTAAAACACAGCACCAAATGTTCCCATCCATTCCTAAACGATTAAAGGCATGTGTGGAGTCTTAAACAACAGCTGGTCAATTTATTTCTACGATGATCTGAATTACACAACTAAAATGTGCACTATCATAAAATTAAACACTTCTTTGAGTACAACATTTGTAAAGTCCAAAAGAGCTTTCCATGACACAAATTTTAAGCCTCCTTATCTAAGCAATTCAAAAATTATTTCTTAAAAATCAGAAAAAAATAGATCAGCTGAACATCCTATTAAATAGCCTAATTTTTTTGTTAGGCCAAAAAGATTGCCATTAGCTTTTTAAGCTTTAGTAATGCTGTTCACTGAAATAAAATAGGAGGAAAAGAAAAAAGAAAAAAACCTATTTACTTACCGAGATGTACCCAACACCAAAATTGCTCCAGTTTACTTTAAATCGGCGAATTTTTGAAAATTGCTATGGGTTTTCTTCGTCAGGCACAGGTTGTCACTCACACCACCAGTCTACATAAGATTAGGGTAGAATTTGGAACGGTGGTGCGTATGAATCCCACAGCCTGTGCTTGACGAAGAAAACTCGTAGTAGTTTTTGAAAATTCGCTGGGTTAAAGTAAACTGGAAAATTCTGGTGATGCGTAAAAGGTGGATCTTATTTTCAAAATTTTTTAAAAGAACTTTCGTTTGATCTAGCTGTGACACACTTCTAGAATAGCCTAGTGCATCCCGGCTAAACCGAAGACGAGCTGAAATTTTTCTTTAAAGTCTAAAGATGAAGTCTTTTCTCTAAATTTTTGAAAACTAGGACCTGTTTTTTCAGAAAGAATTGGAAAGAACTGTTTTAAAAAATGAAAAATGACTTCGCTTACTTGGACAGTTAAATTCACAATTTTGGCCGTTTCTCCATCATAATACGCACAATCTTAAAAAAGCAATAAAGAACTCGCACAATATAGGCAAATTTTCGACAGTTCTGAACACTGAATGATTTTCGTTGTTTTTCTCACTTCCTACTGTCTTTGTTGGGCCGTCGGAATTGCGTCTTTATTCGGTTCATATCACTGCCTTCATTTGAATTTGTTGCATGTTGCAGCCTCCTACACCTGTCAGCCCGCCTTGTCAGCTCCGTGAATAGATCTTACTGTATCGCATTAGGAAGCGAATCGAGGGAGTGGCTAATCCTTGCAAATTCATCAGATATTGTTCGTTACTGTTGGAAATAATATTTGAAGAGTCCTGGATACGTTAGAACTGTATCTTCATTTATTCCTGTTAGTGTAAGGTCCGGATGGAGCCTCACAGCTTGCCCAAGTCTTAACTGACGCTGTATATTTGTACGGCCATTACCATCTGCTACAACATCTCCATAGCCATGTCTTTTACTACCAACAGAAAACATCAACAATGGGAGTTAACTAGCTTACGCTACAATAATCATCACGTAACAATGCGTCTGCCAACATACCCCAGATTTAACATAGCATTGCTTGATCAATTATACTGTACATATAAATATTATTTAAATATCAAACCAAGGCACAAGCATATCGCATTACGAAAAGTAAAGTTTCCAGGCAAGTAATTGACGCTTGCAGTAATAATATAAATATATTGGGCCATTAAAAAAAGAAAAGTTGGTTCTCAGGCCCTCCCGCACCAATATTTTGACGGGAAATAAAAAGAAACGACGCGGCAAAAATAGCAGTTACAGATCAAAAATGGTCCTTAGTGAGAAATGACAATATAAAAATACCATTTTTGTCGTTAAATAATTTTATGGACACGTGATAAGCAGAATTACGAGGCAGTGTTCTTTATTTTACTTAAAATAAAAAATATTATTCCCCAAAATGTACAGAAATTTAGGACCGAAAAATAAAAAAAATTAAAATAAAATTCCGCCCGCCCGCACGGATTTCACGAGAAAAATGCCCGAGAACCAACTTTCTTTTTTTAAGTGGCCTTGGGGAAATAATTTAGAAGTGGTAAGAAATATAAATGCTTTTGCAAAAACCGGTAAACGGCGTAGACAGTGATAATATTCAGACATATTAAATGATTGGAAACTCTTATCACCTCCAAGAATGTTTTAACAACAGTTCACTTAAATTTTCGAGGAAGAAAACACCGTTCCTCTCCTTCAGAAGACCACACCACAGCAGAGAACGTTCGTTAGATGTACGCTTACTCCATGTTGCAATTTAAATCTTCGCGCACGTGCCGCCGACTACTGGTCTCTATGTTATTCACTAGATGGCCACTCGACGACTGCTGTCAAATTCTACTTCCTGTCTAGTTTGGCAATCAGATGCAATGGGACAAGGTTTTCAATTTGGTTGTGGGAAGGGCCAGTAAGGTTCATGAGAGGCACTCGTCGACGAGAAAATCTTTTAATTGCGAGGGATTCAAGTCCGGTGCAGGCATCGTTATCCTCCCAATATCAGAAAGTTGCTGCGCTCCAAACCTGCTGCTGCTTCACCGCCTTCGTCTCCCCCCTCTCCCTCCACCCTGTAGCCTCCCACCGCTACCAAACCTGAAGCAAGTTAAAGAATTGTGCACCCCCACTGCACCCCCACCTCCACCCCCTCTGTAATTTGGGCTGACAATGTGTGCTTACCACCACCTGAGATGCGCAATCTCCAAAAAGTGGTCTATCAGGTGCCTTGCCTGAAGTGTAATGCCGCTTACAGATGGGAAACGTAACGCCGTCTGGAATTATGACTTAAGGGAGATGTGGGAGATACCTTGTATCGCGTTTTGCGATGTGATTCTTGGCCGTCCGTCAGTTACTTTCGGCTGGATTCACGAACGCTCCCTGGATTCCGGTGAAGCTTCGCGCATTGCGTGAGTATTTCTCATCGAGCCTTGGTTTTAATCCTGGCGTTGAGTTTTATAAACTTAATAAATTTGAAGAATGTGTTTTCTGAGTTTATTTACTTAAACCCATAATTAGCAGAGTTTGAGCATTTGCGAATTTAATCATTTTTAATAATAACAGAAACCCTAAACCCTCTTTTCTGTTTTACAGTTTTAGTTAATCGTTGCTTTGAGTGTCATGTATGCTAATTTTTATTCTTGCATAAATACTGCTTTCGACACCGTGTAAAAAGAGGACTCGATCACATCACTCGCTCCGTCCTGCAGTCCTTGGTTGTTTAGAAGTCCCGACGATGGTCCCGTGAATTGGTGTGGGGGCGTTTGGTTCTACTATTTTGGAGTCGAGAAGAAGACATGGTCCACTATCCGTTCTTGTATGCCGAAACCGATTAGCCGTACGGACCCGTATGGAGCTCTCGTACAAATCTTCAAGGATGGGAGTGAACTACAACTCTTCCGATTATTAAGGTAATTATTAGAATTACTATTAACTATTCCTGCGAGTTGCTACGCGAATCACTTTTGTGTAACTTTGGCTGCCAGCGAGGGATGTTTGATTCTGTCAAAATTAGGCCATGCCTATGGTTTTGGTTTTTTTCACTCATTACTCATTTTGAATTAGCATTTCGCAGAAAGTTCAGAAATCCAAACCTACAAGAGGCGTTGTTTCAGAAAATATTTTCCCGTCGACACACGATGGACGAGGGTGTCGAAGCTTATTGCAACGACATCATTCGTTGGAATGATGCTTTGGATGATCCGATTCTTGACGTTGAATTGGTCCGAATTGTTTTTTCTAATTTAGCCCCAGCACTTCAAGCCATGCTTTCTTCCCAGTCCTTTTCATGTGTTTCCCAACTACGAGATTTAGGCACTCGCATTCAGAAGTATATGCATTCAGCGCTTAAGGAAAATGATTTAAAAGCAACTACTTCGTTGGGTGGTCAAAACGTGCTTAACCCCGTTAACCAAAATTTAAACACCAGCCCCACCCCAACCCGTCAATGCAAGCCGCTATTCCTCGGAGTGCAGCACCCGATTTTTCGACATCAGGCATGTTTCCTCAAAACTCAGGAAATCGTGGAAACTACAACAGGTCGTCCAACAATTCTCAAAACCGCACGTTTAATTGTTGGTTTTGCAGAAATCAGGGACACACGGCTAGATTTTGCCCCCACCTCCCTGAATTCGACGCCTCTGTGCACAGAAACAATCCTGTAACTGCTGAGTCTACAAATCAACAGGGAAACTAAGGAATTCCTCTACCGCGAGTCACGTTGAAGAATTTAATAAAGTTAAGGCTCATATTATTGATATTGACCTTAAGCCTAACGTGGGACTCAAACCTCTCGTCCCCATAACAGTAGATAATATTGTTTCCACTGCGATTTGGGACACTGGGAGCTGTTATTCACTAATTGATAAAACCTTTGTCGAAGCGTTATGTGAGAATGTTACTGTTAAGCCTTTTCCTTTAAATTTGCTTACTGCCAATGGCGAAACAATAAAAACTAGTGGTTATGTCGCTCTTGATATTGAATTGCCAGGGAAAGTGTTTAGGCATTCCTTTATTGTATGTTCAAATTTACCAGGAAGGTTCATACTTGGTACTGATTTAATGATGCGAGCTCGTGTTGTGATTTCTATTGCCAACATGACTTGGTGGTATGAAGACTTACCCCAAATTAGATACAAATTTCTTTGCTCTTTAGTAGATACACCTATTTGTTCACATGTTTCAAATAGCATTAGATGGCAAACCATCCTTGATAAAGCTCCCATTGATAGTATCGAAAAATCAAAATTTGCGGAAATTTTTTCAAAACACGCTAGTGTGTTTCGTGATGAACCTGGTTCATGTCGCACCATAGAAATGCACATTGATGTAATAGATAAGAAACCTCTGTATACTAGGCCATTTCCTGCAAATCCTCCACGTTAAATAAACTACATGAAGTTATACAAGGTTTGTTAAATGAAGGCCGTATTCAAAAGTCAACAAGTCCATGTTGTTCTCCATGTTTCCTCAAACCAAAACCAAATGGGGAATATCGATTTTTAGTAGACTACAGGATTTTGAACCGGAATACCGTGCCTGATGCATACCCATTACCATCTATAGATTTAATTTTGAGCCAACTAGGGACTCCTAAGTTTATCACTACTATAGACCTTAAAAGTGCCTACCACCAAATACCATTGGACGCTGAGTCACGCACGCTAGCAGCTTTTGGCGTGCCAGGCTCCCTTTTCGAACCGAACTATGCTATGTTTGGTCTTAAGACGGCATCAAAAGTATTCCAACGCATGATTGATGAGCTCTTGAGAACCAAGGATTTTCAAGGAATTTTTTCTTACCAGGACGATTTAGTGATAATTTACCAGGAAATTGGACTCCACCGTGAGAAGCTCGACTTCGTGCTTGGTCGACTAGCTTTTGCTAATTTGACAGTAAACATTGAAAAATTTAATCTGTCGCCCTGAGGCTCGTATACTTGGTTTCATCTTGTCCTCGAAAGGCATTTCCCCCGATCCAGCGAAGGTGGAAGCCATATCAAAGATCAAAACACCCACTAAGATTAAGGAAGTGAGATCGTTCCTCGGAATGTGTTCTTTTTTTAGACGCTACATTTCCTCCTATTCTTTAATCGCTCTACCTTTGTTTTGCTTGCTCAAAACACCTGCGAAATTTGTGTGGTCCACTGACTGTGAGTGTGCTTTTAATACCCTTAAAGATAAATTAGTTTCTGCTCCCGTGTTAGCGCAACCAGATTTCACCAAATCATTTATAATACGTTGTGACAGTTCTAAATTCGGTTTGGGCTCGGTCCTATTGCAGGAGGGTGAGTGCGGTCCGGTCGTTATCTGTTATGCAAGTCGCTTGTTGCGCAAAAACGAGATTTTGTTTAGTACCGTTCAGAAGGAGGCACTAGCCGTGCTCTGGTCCGTTGAATTGTTTCGCCCCTATGTAGAGTCAAATAAATTTTTTGTTATTACTGATCATCAATCATTAGAGTGGCTAAAGAAAGCTAGAGACCCAACCGGCCTATTATCGAGGTGGGCATTAAGATTGGCTTGTTTTGATTTCACTATCCAATACAAAAGCGGGGTTTCTAACACAGTGGCTGACCAACTGTCCCGTTTTGCCCTCACCACTGCCGAGGGGATCATCGGAAATGATGACGTCTCTAGATTGCGCACAGCACAAAGTGAGGACCCAGTACTCAGACTAGTCTCTTCCTTTATTAGAAATGGTGGTAAGTTTCCAACAACTCCAGCAGGCAGAAAGGCTAGGCGCATTTCTTACAATGCTTCAATTGTTAATGGAATTGTGGGTCGAACGTTTAGAACTAATCTTGGTGAACAAAAATGTTGTGCCCTGATTCCTCCCTCAGAACGCGCGAGATTAATCGTTGCAGCTCATCTAGGCCCAGTAACTACGCACATGGGTGTTGCTCGAACAGTTAAGTGCATACAGACTCACTCGACATGGTTTGGCATGGTCCGCGACGTGTCGGCTTTTAGTAAGAAATGTCATAAGTGCCAGACATGTAAAAGTAATCCTACTGTGCTTAGAGGTTTGATGGGTGCTGCCCCCATACCACAGTTGCCAGGGGAAACCTACTACATTGATGTTAGTGGTCCTTTTGTTAGATCCACCAAGGGCAATAAGTATTTGCTCATTGTTCAAGACTCATTGGCCAAATGGCCTGAGATTTTCGCCATAAAAAACGCAAAAGCTGTTACCGTTGCTGAAATTCTTGTGAAGGAAGTATTTTCACGCTACGGCCAATGTCGCCACCTGGTGTTCGATAAAGGAAAATCGTTCCTCAATGGAATAATGCGTTGTATGGCTCGTATGTTTGGCGTAAAACAAACTTTCCTTTCCTTTTACTCTCCAAAAGGAAATCAAGCGGAACGGCTCATAAATTCTGTTAAATCTTTAATCAGAGCTAGACTTAAAACATCTCAAAAGGCTTGGGACGCCGATCTTCATATGATCGCTATGGCATTGCGTGCTACAGTGTATAGAACAACTGGTTTTTCACCCTCAATGCTGCACCATGGTCGTGAGT
>JAHWFP010190660.1:1545-11702 GCA_023313725.1 Lithobius niger
AATAATAATAATAATAATAATAATAATAATAATAATAATTTTAGTGCATGAAAAATACTCGAAGTTTGCACAAACAAACTTGTACGAGTAGCAATAAATTTACACTTTATATACATAACAATTACATTATACATGAAATAATAAACAATAACAATTAATATCCATAATACATTTTAATAACAATAAATCAATGAGTACCTTTAATAATCTATAAAATTAATTTTATAATTTGTATATTTCAACTAATTCATTCATTTGATTTTTCTTCAATTTAGCTTTGGACTGATATTCTAACAATTTTTTATCTAATTTATTATACATATTCGGCGATTACTTTTTGTTTCATCATATATTTGATACTTAATTTGATAATAGCTTTTTACAATTATTATATAATCCCCTAAATTTATTACTTTTAAAATATTATGTTTTATGTATATTTCATTAGTTCTCTCTTGATTATTCCCGAACAGGACCTTAATTGCCTTATTTTGTACTTTTTGAAGTCTTTGTATTAAATAATCAGCTGTAAAAACCATAAATTTCAATTCCGTAGCATAAAATACTGCTTATCCATGCTTCATATAGAATTTTTTTTTATTAGATAAAATGTATTTAACATTATATAACTTTGGTATGATTTGTGTAAGTTTTGTTATTATTCTTAAAACCTGTTGTTTAAAGTTTCAATGTATTCAATTTCTAATCCTACATATTTTGTTATAATTTAATTTTCACTAATTTGCAATACACTTTCAAGTTACAAGTTTCATTACAGTTATTTAACACTCATTCCCGACTTCATTTTTTTTACAATGTTCAGAATGTGTTATTATTTTTGCCTTTTGTTTATTTTTCATTTTTGGTACTGTTATTTCAAGGTATGATGTTTTTTCTTCACTAATATACAGTTCGTTTTCCATAAACCATCTATTAATCATGTCAAAGTACTTTTGTAAGTTGCTGATCATATCAGTATAAATTTTATTTATTGAAATTAAGATTGTATCGTCGGCAAATAAGTAAATTTTAGATTTTTTAACAAATTTATCAATGTCATTTGCATATATTAAGAAACGTAATGCTCCCAAGAATGATCCTTGAGGTATTCCATGTGTGATATTTGGAATAATAATAATAATAATAACTAGTGTAGTCGCTCATTCCGCTTCGTTTCGCTACGCTCGAGGAGCTTTCGTGCTGCAACTCTTGTGCTGCTGACAGATATTCCACGTCTAAAACGATCAAGAAAATGGTCACAGTGCAGTACGCGTTTTTCGTAAGGCTTCACTGCATAAACAAATGATAACCATAAATCATTCCAACAGTCTGGCCATTCGAGAGCTACGTGCGCGTCGATCCATGCTTACAATAATTTCTTTGATTCCAAGAGCATCGTAAAATCATGTGCTGATTATTTCGACGCAAACTAATTGTAATTATTGCTCACAGTTCGTCCGTCACATTCCTAAGCGCGTCTGCATTTCATCTATATCATTCATCATCTCATCTCTACATCATCTCTCGTTGCTTGAGGAGGTTTTCATGAACAAACTATGACGTCATGAACAAACATGAAGAGGGTTTAAAAAAACTTTGACGTTATTTTTTCAGGGTTTTTCGCGTTTTTGAGGGTCGTAATATCAAGTTACACCGATGAAAATAGGCCTATACTGAGCGCGATTTAATTCTGCCCTCCAAAGGCAGAGGGACGTATCTGCAAAATTATTAGTTTTCAGTAGGGCCAAAAAGCTGAAAACACTCTTTTAGCAGGTTAAAAATGAAGCCAGATGATTGAAATATTGTGAATAGAAAAAGGTGCGCCTAATGCATTTCTGACAACCTTCAGAGTGTCTAAAATTTGTAAATTATTAATTTTAAAGCAGATACGTCCTTTTGCTTTCGAATAATCTTTTACCGAAAGACGTAACTGTTAGATACGTTTTTCTGACAAAGTACGAAACCGTGTTAAATGACGTAACTGCACGCAAGCATCTAACAAAAAGTTGCGTTTTTATTATAACAAAAGTTTTTATTATGGTCTGGAATAATTTAGTGGAAGAATAACATTATTTTCTTTCAGTTCTTATGAGTATTACAGAAAACTACAGGATAATTTTAAAACTTCAAAGGACTTCAAAACAAATTGAAAGGACATGTCTTTACTCATAAAGACACAGTTCTTTGAAATTGCTGATTTTCAGCCATAATATTTGCTCTGGCATAAGCGGGAGAAGTAACTTTATGTAATCGTATTTCTTTTCCTTTGCAACACGATGCGTAGAATGTCTTCAGAGAGGATTCTTGGTGCAAAGTTGTTTATGAGGCACCCTTTTACTTATTTGAACTTTTCGTGAACGTTTCTTGAAAAACAAAGGAAGCGTCCCATGACGTGCTTCAATTGTAACCATGTTTCGCAAATGGCAGAAAAACCATTCTCTCAATTTCTGAATTCATTGGGATTCATTTTCATTGCATTCACTGGCACTCACAGCGTATACACTGACAGACCTTTCAAAGTGAGTGAAGTTTTTATCTTCCTCCCCTTCATTTCCGTTTCAATAATATGGTGATATAAGTTTCTGCTTCACTCATAACCGTCCGTCCATTTCTTCATAGTCCGCCGTAGTTATAGTCTGAATCATTAGAGTTCTTAACTAATTCATACAGACTGCAGGGACTTGAGATGGTTCCAGATGGACCTGCTGGAATGTCTGGCACTTTTTGATAGTTAGTGTGTCCTGGCTCAGATTCGTTATCATTTAAGTCTTCATTTAACGAGGTTCATAGGTTTCAAGTTCCCCAATCCTAAACCAAACGTTCTACATTTTCTTTCGTCGTTAATGTTCAGTTAGTTTTGCTAGTGGTATTTGATCACTTCAGATTTTGAATATAGTTCGCCAAAGAATGGAAGACTTCTTTACAATCGTTCCTGTCCAGTCTTTGATTTTGCCTGGCAATTTGACTCTATCCTCGTATGAAGAATACGTACAAAGTTGTTTTAATAGCATGAAATGTTGGGTACCTTCTGACGGATCGTCCAATATTACGAAGACTTCGGTATTCCCTTTATATTTTCGTGAAAAAAAAACATTTTATTTATTTTTTTAACAAAAGGCATCTTAAAAAGCCGACTAGAAGTTTTTATGCCGTTCAAACAGATAAATTAGAACATCACCATGGACTATACTGGAATAGGACATGTACCGCAGCTACCAAATTGACAAGGTCTGGACAATTTGCAATTATAGATGCAAACAGAAGAAAATGTTTGATTAAGTAGTTTACTCAAGGTTTACGCAGAATTAGATTTCAAATGTTTTAATGACGGCCGGGCTTGAGTCATATTTTTTGATTCTTCCCACCCAACAGTAAAAAAGAGTATGGTTTGGGCAGGAAGAAACCCTTTCTAATTTTTTTGTTACTGCGCAAACGACGTGTGGTGATGATAAGTTGCCACATCGTTACGTAAATTTCCATTTAATTATTGAAAACAACAGTTTAATACAGTACTAAGTCTTTTTACTTCATTGAATAAATTAACATTCAAGTATAAATGTGTTTTGTATGTTTTTCCATCGCACTGTACCTCACAGACATCCCTGAAGTTTCAGCTGTCATTCATATTGATTATTGGCCATTTTTTAAGGAGGCTGCTTTTCGTGTTTTTTTTTATTAATTTATTTTTTTACGGTTTTGTGGCCTGGCCTTTTCTTCTTTCGCTTTGTATTATTCTGTTATGGAAAGTTACTTTAAACAAAAGAATTCCACGTCAGAAGTTACATCACGTATACGCACGTCTTTGAGATTCATGGTTTGAGATTCTTGTTTCTAGTCAACGCTTCTATTCCCCCTTCAGCCGGGTGGAGTGGTCAACAAAATAGGGAAGCGAAATTTAGGATCCTTCCGTTAAGTGTAATATTGACGAGATAAATAAATTCCATCAAGGCTGCAATCCACAGCATCGAGTAAGTTTCATTCTCAAAATATTCCTCAAACGCACAAAAGCATATCTTGCATCACGGTACGATTTAAGTTTCATTCTCAAAATATATAAACCTTGAGTCAGCACATTGTTGATTATATTACCAATATGCTCATTCATGTGCTTACATTCTTGACTATTGTAGTTGACGTCATAATGAAGGAGCAATCTTTCCAGTGGTTGTACCATCCATAAACTGTTCCCGCGCTTTCAGTTTGTTAATGGTTTCCAAGGCAACAATACAGCGAAACGACGTAACATCTGGCAAAAAGACGTATATAAGGATAGATACGTCTTTTTTACCAGTCTTGTCTCTGTAAAGCTAAAGTCGTATGTACAAACGTTTTTTAACCTTGGGTGGAAAGCAGTCCAAAAGACGTATGTACTTACGTCCTATTTTAATTTTAATTTTGACCCCATGAACTTCCCATACAACTTCCGGCAAAGAAATCCTGGTATGGTGCACCATCAAGGAGCTTATAGGTGGAATTTTTGCAGTTACGTCCTTTTGGTAGTTACGTCCCTTTGCCTTTGGAGGGCAGAATTACCTTTCGTTTGGTCCTACTCCCATGTTTGTATAAGTGCTTTGGTTCCAGAGGAGTAGAGGTCAAACAAACGAACACACATATCATTCGTCCTTAATGATGTAGATAATAATAATTCTACTTATCCCTGCAGGTTGAATTCGTGGTTTCGTCTCGTCTTTCTTCTAATGACACTTGCAGTCGTCTACAGCCCAACAAGTGCAAGGACTAAGAATCGCACCACGAATCACCTCGCTATAGGTAAGTAAATGCTCGTTTGACCATCTAAGGGACCCCCGCGCACACGGCGACCAGATCGCTGCGGCCAACGGGATTGCTTACGGTATATGAAGCAACACGCACGGGCGGCAGCGGGCGGCGTGCAGGCGACCACAGGCCGACCATACTTGCTCCGTGTTCATTTTTCACCATGCAATCGAGAATTATCAAGCGAATATGGACGTAGCCGCGCGTCACGTTGCCGTGTTTTTGGCCGTGACAACCACTGGCCGTGGGACCTGCCACCTAGTGCGCGAGTGGCCTAATTTCATGGCAGGTTTCACGGTGTTTAAACCAAATATTTCAGTGCACGCATTTTAACACAATCACAACGGTCCGCGTGTCACATAAAAAAAATATTTATTAAACGAAAAGCGTCTTCTCCAATATCTGTAGTGGTTGGGAACAAAGTTTAACCATGTTTATCATTTTCCAGTTTATCTTGTCCGTTAAAGACCAAATTTTTTTCCGAAGGTCACAGCTTTAAAATGGGCAGATTCTGCACCAGTACAAAATAAGCTGGCATAGAAAGACATCTCATAACGCTCTTGTTAGTATGCCCAATTATATGTACAGTATATACTGAGAGCAATGTAGCTTACTGGCAGCAGTGTTTTAAAGTTTTTTGCTGCCATTATACGACTCTGCAACACTATGTTTTTGGGAGGCGACTCTTGTTCGGGTATTAATCAATTACCTTGTCGTTCCCCACCGTAAGGATATGAGTCCTTATGGGTTAAGTGTCACACATTGGCAATTTGGCACCGATCAACCGTTTTAAGTGTTTACTCGGCCACTGTGTTCTTCTAAACAGAAGGCCGTAGTTGGCGACCTTAGCTAAATCTGACACCCATGTACTAATTGACTTCACAGGCTTGGGCTGGTGGTATTTATACTAGCCCTGGCTGGAAGTCGAAAGCTCTCCTGGACGTCCGCGGTTGGGCTCTTTGGCCCAATCACTTTCGTCCATGATTGCTTAGTTGGGGGATTACGTGTTGGTATGCGAGGGCATTGCATCATTGGGGTGGAAGACCAATGACGCATTCCTTCCGCATACTTCAGGCTTAGTTCGTATTCTATGATTCGTAGTTGCTGATCATCTCCTAGTTCTTAAACCCAAAACTGCCCAACACATTAAGCAACTGCAGGAAATTTGACGTAATTTTGAAAGCATGAGACTATCTTCCCATTTTTTAGGCGTTTATTAATCGAAGGACCGGGGTATAATCCTGACCATGCTAATATTCACCAAAGTCACCATCAATAGTATAGGGGAGACGGTGAACTTCCCTGTAGCCCCGTCTACTACCATGTAACGTAGCCTGCTACACCACACCTCCCGTCAGTGCTTGCTTACCCCTCGTACATGTACACGCGTAACTTGACGCGCGTAGACGCGAACGCCGAACAGAAAACTAGTTTCTCCCCCATAATCCATTGCGAATCGGCCGCGATGGCGTAGGCACAACTTTTCCACGTGAGCCGCGCGGCAAGACTAGTTTTCGTGACCTCTAGCTACTGCGAAACTGCTAACTCAATAGAGGGATGTGTAAATAGGTCAAGTTGGTTGGTCATTTCCCCCCCCCCCCTTTTTATGCGTGATCATGGACACCACCACTACTACTTTTTCTGTCTGCTTGTATGCAACACTTATACCCCTATTATTACGACAGGGATCAGGACACACATCAAGTTAATTCAACACGGGCCTTAACTTTATACAAATCTTCAAGTCAGGTACAAATCGTCCACTTCTTCTAGTTTGTACGAATAATGATTACCTTTTGCTAGGGAGCAAACATTTCAGTCTGTAAAAGGTCAGTGGCGAAGCTGATATTCGAGCAGCTGGCTTTGCTGCATTTCACGGTTGCTTGTAAGTTTTGCGTGCACTTTCCTTTGCGAATTATGTCGGTTTTGGTATTCCAACATGTTTACAGTCCACTACACCAATGACAATTGGGAAACGATATTTACTTTGCCGTATAGCGTTTTGGATTCCATTATGGCTTGCTGGGAGGCTGGAAGTTTAATCCAGTGTTCAGTTTGTGCAATAATATTATGAACCACATTTTGAGAGATCGTGACCCTGACGATTGTTCAACCCAGAAGTTCTCACATATGCCTTTTTGATATCCTTTATCTGATAGATACCTCAAACATATCTTCATTTTCTGTCGAGACATGAGTGCACCGCCATGAGATTCTGTGGTTGCCCCCAGAAAGGTACTGGCTGGCCATTCCCAAGTTTTTCACTTCAAACCGAAATAGGCTTTTGTAGTACTGCAGATTAGTGAGGAATGAAACTTGTAGTGTTTAACCAGGGCTATCTACAGTACTGGCCAGATCTTGGATGAAAAATAGCATACGCGACTGGTTTGGGCAATATGGCCGCCGAAAACGGCACTTAAGCGATGATTCGTTATGTTGCCTCTTTCTGTCAACTGAGGGTGACACCGTTCGTACAAAAATGCAACGTTTCTTGCCTTCCAACACTTTCTGGATACACGAACGTGTCGTTTTTTTTTTCCAAGCGCAGGGAATTAGCTTAACTGTGGCTCAGTGATAGCTTAAAAACTATTTAAAAATACTTTAATACACAAAAAAAATTTGTGACGCTAATCTAAGTATAATTAAAATTACATTTTGAACACCGCCACTAGATGGCAACAGATGGCGCGACTCTTCGTACAAAAATTCACCGATGCGATTTGCCAATTCCCAAACAGACCTCAAGAAATCGGACAGTCGTGGCGTCCATTTTGTCTACCCCCTCTAATTCGTTGTAGGTCGGGCCAGTTAGTTTAGTGGCCATGGTTTAACATTTCGAAAATGGACTGCTTCCGCCGTCGTAACGTGAACCACATCGACCGTAGGAAGGTGAGAGTCTACTTCTAACTAGATGCATCTTTTTGGAAGGATTTGCTTGCTTCTTTGAGCAAAAGGTAAGTACATTTCATTCATACACCATTTACCTCTTGAGCAAAAGGTCGGAAGAAAAAGCATTTGCTTTTGACTCAAAAGTAGGTTTTCCTTGTTTTTTTATTCATACTACTTGAAGGATTTGCTTCATATTGTGCAAGTAGGAAGTTATCCTTCGTTTTATTCATGTGGCCCAATAACTCAGCGTAATGCAAGGATACGCCTGGCACCAAGTTTTTAGCGTTTCAGTGGTAGCTTTAATGCAAAACAGAGACATCCTCTGGCGTGGAAATATCTCACTGGGTTTTATATTTGAGTTTTTCCAAAGTTGTTTAAGCGTTACTTTTGTTTCGTACGTTTGTACAATGGTTTTTTTTTTTATGAATATCGCAGTGTTGATTATTCACCCTAAAAGTTCATTGGGAGTTTTCCTTGAACGAGTAGCAAGCACTATGCTCATAATCGTTAAATTGTGGTATTCTGCCATTCTGTTGCTAGATGGCGCGAACGGCAGTGAAAACTGGTGCATGTTGACTCATATTCTTTACCATGATCCAATTGAAAAATCCTTATTTCACACTCAGTTGCAGCTCCTCATTTTAAATAATTAAAATCAAATTGGAAATAAGCCATCAGCGAAAATTATACACTAGCAATAAGGTAGTTCAGTAAGCCACCTTTATGCACTTAATTTTCGTCGGAGTGGCATGATCCGGAGTCGAACTAGCTACCCAGTACGCCCCCAGACTAGCACACACTAGCAAATCTAGCATTATACACATCAGCTATTCTCTCTCGGCACAGAATTAAGTGCTGCGCAGTCAAGGTTTGTGGGTCATAAACCCACTGCTGAGTTAATTTCCCATCCTGTGGGCGCAAGGCACGCCAGCCTAGTGCCAAAAATACGGCAAATTCAACCTGCCTGCGCAGTCAATCACCAAAACTGTTTTTCTCTCTTTTAATAAGAAAAGCCGATTCTTCTGTCACACATCGGTAAATGTGCCACCACTCATCACTTGGCCAGCGTTTCAAACTTATATATGCGCCGTCACATACATCAATGGTGCAAACAGGCGACCACCATTTAGTTCGGGTGCTGTTTCACAGGCAGAGCCTTACTTCCACGACTTGGCTTTTAATGTTTGCGCGAATCCAACCCACAAATACCCCATTTTCAACCACCTGCCTAATACGCCCATTATTCAGCCTCCTACTTGGCGCATTGATCGGAGACAGGACCACAGGAAAGTGGTCACTGCCTCTTTGATCAACTGAGGTGTAAAAATTAAACCGAGCAAGTCCCGCCGAACGCAAGAACATATCTCAAACTGACCCCTGCGTAACCCTGCCCCGCCACCTAACAAAAGTAAACGTTCCATCCGGAATTATCTCCAGACCCTGGTGGCTTATCGCAATGACCAGTCTGCGTCCCTTGGTGTCAACCCTAATGGAGCCACAATCATAATCATAAAGTCGCCTCCAACACCAAGGAAGCATGGTGCTGAGAAGATACAAGTCTCTTGGATCTCTGCATCCACCGCAGGCTGTGCAGGCCACACTCGCGCACGCGTGCTGGAAGTGGCAACGTAGGCTGAAACGGAGACATCTTGGTGCACGGTCGGAAACAGATACCAATGCCGGGATACCCCTAACCACAATTAAGTCCGGCACATCTTCTATAGACATTGATTCCCGCAACCTAGGCGATATCAAGGGGCGATATCAGGGGCTCGTCAAAAACGACGCATAGAAGACCGGTTTTATTGTTGTTGTTGTGGTTCTTTTTTTTTTCTGTTTTTTTTTTTCGTTGGTGGTACGTGCACATACCATACAAGCCCAAGCTTCATGGATCACAGTTGTGTTCTTGTTTCTTTTTTTTTAATAGGTATAGTGTCACGTTTTTGTGATTTTTTGGGAACCAACAGTTTTTTTTTTAGATCTTTTAAGGTAACCTTGGATAAGTGAGTGCTGAAGGCTGAACAAAACTGGAAATCTGTCGGCCGTGTTTTCTTCTGAAGTACATACAGAAATATAACATTTTTTTTCTTCTTTGTTTCTTTCAGCACGGCGTTTAACTGCTCGCTGCCCACCCCCCATTCCAATACGGAGTTCCGTTTGCGAAACCGGTAGAAGAACAGACGGGTGGCGCTATAAGGCTTGCGCGGCCCATTACGAGTGTAAAAAAGCACAGATATGCTGTATTAATGGGTGCGGAGTCACGGTCTGCCAGTTTACCAGAGATTAGTGACACTTGGTCACCCGTATTGCACCGCACCACTAATGCCTGGACCAATAAACAGGTGGACACCTTGACGTCATTATCAGGAAATATGTGATCTCATTCAGTTTCCACAGTTTAAAGTTGGATATTTTTTGTTTTTCACAAATAAAACCTTGCGTTTCCCAAATGTTGATAGCCCACAGATGCAATCACTGTTATTTATTTATTT
>JAHWFP010190661.1:0-12475 GCA_023313725.1 Lithobius niger
AGTCAATACAGCTATCTCAATCGGCTGCGAGTCGAAATCGAAACGTGTCATCTGTCGGCATTAATTTCTGAGCGTTCCAGCAAAACAATGGCGATCCCCGTGTCGTGTTTTTGGTGATGCAGTAATTAAATTGTTATAGTTATATCAGACGTAAGTAACGTATTCTTACCGCAATGCTTGTATTGTGTAAGTGATCCAAAAGTCAAGCATGCATGTCAAAATGGATGTAATTGCCCTTTAATTAACCTTGGTATATCTTAAGCCAGTTTCTGCTCACAGATTGTTTCTGCCTGAAATATGGCTGCCAACGCTCCATTCAATGCATCGCAGGACATCAGCGCCAAGTCCTAGGTCGAGTGGAATGATAGTCAAAGGACCAGCGTCAACAGCTTACGTTAAATATAAAAGAATACATATATTTAATTTACCTTGCTAAGTCCAGGAATCTTCGGCCTTCTTCCTGTTTTTATTAACAGAACGGTCGAAGGTCCTTGGGTATCACAACCACCACTCTATGACCACCAGACAAATGTATATATTCTTTTACAAGCACCTGTACCGGAAGTGTAAAGCGCCACACACAAAAAAAAAACCGCCGTCAAGATGGCGACGACAGGTGGTTGTAAAGTTCGTAGTAATTTTAAACATTGGTTTTTGCCATTAATCGCAGTATTCGTTTTGCAGTTTGGAGCTATAGGTGAGCATTTAATCAAGATTTGCTCTTCAGAAGGACAAAAAGTATCTGATTTTTAAGTATGGTTTCCGAATGAACCACAACAACGATCGGTTTATGGTTCATGTTGTGTTTGAATTTACACTGTAAATATACAGTATTTGTAAGCGAAATGGTAGCTTGTTAGGTCTCCGTTCAATTTAACGTTAGTATTTTGTGATTCAGCGTGTCATTATTAGCGAAAATGCGGGCAAATGTAATTGGTAGCGGAGTTGTGGTATTTTGTTAAGTATTACCTTTCGCAGCCAACGCCCTTTCGTTTAGAAAACGATCTGGCTAAAGTCTAGAATACACCCATACCCGATATCCTTCTGAAATTGATTCCAAATGTCTCCAGGACCTTCATACATCCAGGAACAGTCTGTTTTATAGCGCGGAAATGTGTTAAAACGACTTAAATCGGTCAATTTGTAGCTCCGCAATCCATGCATTTATACGGTGTTTGCGTTCGCTCGCGGGGCGTTGCGGAGCAGGAAAGCTTATATTTTTTTTTTCGTAAACAGTTAAGATAAGCGGCTAGTTATTGTTAGTTGTGTGTCGTTTTGTTGTTATTGTCGGTTAGGTTAGGCAGGTACCGGCTTCTGTTTGGCGTTTCACTTGTAATGAACTGTTTGGGTTTGGCGTTTCACTTGTGGTGCTTCACTGCGCGGCATCATCTGCCTCGAGCCTGCCGCGGCTTGGGATCAGTTATAAAAACATGTTATAAAAACATCAGTTATTAAAACATGGTTTTAACACGTTTCCGCGGCTTGGAATCAGTTTGTAGTGCCTTTCCAGCCAATTTAAGGTAAGTTTTTGTTTTTTTTCTTACAATTTAGGCCATATGCGTGAAGTAGACTTGTGCCAACGATCTTAAATTCTCAGCACATGTATCTCTAACTAAGCATATTCTAATTCTACCTCAACCTACTTCGTCGCAGGGTGCAGAAAATTCTTACTAGACAAAATTTCCCACCAAATCTTCCTGCTGATTTTTCAAATTTCCACAGCCTTTTACTATGTAGACAAGCCATTTTTCAGTGAATTTCCACAGTTATGTGAAATTTCCCCGCGAACCTCGTTCTAGCGTTCTAGCATATTCTGCATCCCTGCTTCGTCGTACCATTACTTCTTGTCAACGGGATGTTTATTTCAAACTGCTAATACTGTGCTGTGTTTCTGTTATTGAATACGCAGTTGATTTTTGGCACGGGTGTTTGAAAAAAGTCCTTAGTAGCCTACACGAGAAGAACAATTATTTCTTTGAGCTTTTTCGTACTAACATGAACGCCCGTGGATCATCCTTAAAATTGAAAGTTGGTAATCCTCATTTGAATGTTGTGAGGAATTCTTTATAGGCAGATAAGATTATGGAACTCATTCCCAGAATCTATTGTTACAGCCCCGTCTGTTAGCCTACAGGTTTTAAGCACTTGGTTGACAAACATTTTCATGGCAAAATGTTCTCATTTGATGACTAAAAATGATATTTGTACTTGTAGTATTTGACGAGATTTGATTTCTGTGGTTTGTACCTTTTGCTTGGATTTGAAGGTTTACATATTGATTATTTCTATAGTGAGTATTTTGAGCTTGAACTAAAAATGGAATTATATGAAGACCTTTCCCCATCCTTAAAGATTAATGAAAGTTACTATTGCAGGCTTTCCATTCAAATATTTTTATACTAGACTAATGAACTTGGAGTATTTTTAAAGCCGGAACCACTCACTGTTTTTTGGTATCTGTTATATTTATATAAATAATTATTTTTGTTGAGATATTGTATATTTTTCTATTTGCATGCTATGCCGCATTCCTTTAAAAGGAAACTGGCATCTATGTTGAACAAATAAATAAATAAACAAGTACAACGGTGTTTCATTAACGTGTTTTATCCTCTCTGATTGTGCATATGAACAAGGTCTACAACTACTAAATGTACTTTCATTATGGTCGCGCTGTTTTCGCGGAAGTGTTATTGCCATGTATAAAATATTTCAATTAAATTGTGGTAGGCCTCTTCTCAAGAATAAACTACATTTACTAACATAAAAGGCTATGTGTGGTCATCCTCTCAAACTTAAATTTCAATACCATAAATATGAATGGGCACGGCATACTTATTTGCACTCTTGAACTGCAGGTTAATAAACACAACTCCACACAGATATGACACTGGTAACGCAGTGATATTTTTGTCCAAAAGGAAATGGTTTGCATCTGTATTTTGCATTAACACAGCTAGTGATTTAAAAATGAAGCCTCGTTTCAGCAACCCGTCCGCACGTGTCCATGCACTCTATTCGTCACTAGCAGTCTAGCTGGTAGCGAAATTGAAGCGCAAACACTACTAAATCTGTTGCTGCACTGCAGCATTGCGAAACCCATAGATTAGAATATTTGCCTTAATGAAACTGATAAAATAATTATTCCACCCAAAACATGTTTTGTTTCATTTCATTTCATTTCTGTTAGTTCATACAATAGGCCTAAGTATCTTTTGTGCTCATGACTCATCTTTACATTAGTGTTTCTCCATATGCAAAATAATTGTGGTTCGGCAACTGGTTGTGGTAGCCTACTCATTGCGCATGCCTGCACATTTAACGTACGAGTCCTCCTAATTACACCTCGTCGTAGCAGGTGCTTTTGGCCGCCTGATGGTGAATAGAGTGCGAGAAATGACTCGCAGGTAAAAAAAAAAGCGAGGCTTCACTTTGTGCCCCTTGTGTCATATCTGTGTGGGGTACTACGCTAGTGTTCTTTATCTGTGGCTCGAACAAAGCGGAATGGCTTATCCGAGTTGGTTGTAATGGCCCATCTGTTATGTAACTTACTAAAAAAAAAGTTTTGATAAGTGTTATTGCCATGTATAAAATTTTTCAATTAAATTGTGGTGGGCCTCTTCTCAAGAATAAACCACACTTACTAACATAAAAGGTGCCACTTTATCGTGGGGTATTACCCTGTTTAAAAAAACGAACCATCATATTTTGAATGTTCAAAAAATTCCAAGAGACAAAATCACGCAAATTCAAATAAACATCCTAGCCTACCGATTGTGAATTTTTGACAGGCTGCATTGACTAAAGATGGAAAAAATATAGTCTTCCTAAGTGAACACCTTACGAAAAAGTAACGTAGTGAGAAGCAGCGAGTGCCACCTCATAAATACGGGAGGCTACGTGCCAGAGTCACGTCGTAATCGTCTATTTCCACAGCGACCGATGCACATCGGACAATGTAAATCTTGTAGATAAGCTTCTTGTGGTGGCCATCTTTAGTCAATGCAGCCTGTCAAAAATTTGCAAATTGATAGGGTTTATTTACCGTAAATCGTGGATTAAACGTCCATGGGCTTATGTGGTAAAATTTGGCAAAAATAGTAGGTGGGCGTTAAATCAAGCATCAATTTTCTAACCTTTCTAGACATCTATTGCAGAAAATTCGAAGCTTTTGAACGATCTCTGAAAGACCAATTTTTACATCCTTTTAATTGCTGTGAAGAAGGGAGGAGGCTTAGGTGAGAGATGCCAAGGTGCAGGTGCTAAGAGCTAAAGGAAGAGTCCACTATTACTACAAGAAGGGAGAAGGGATCAGTAAACATAGCAAGCAGTACATACTATCTTTATTCGCATCATATAACTTTTAGGTAATTTTTCGCAGAAAAACGACAATTTGAGGGGTGGGCTTTAACTCCACTATTTCATGATTTTGACTTTACAGCATTTTAGGGGGTGGGCTTTAGCTTCAACTGGGCTTTTAATACACGATTTACGGTATTTTGAATTTGAGCCTATTAATTCTATCTTTGTCGGCTAAATTTCATTAACCGAAAATCAACTTGGCCTATTTATTTTATTTATTTATTAAAAAAAAATGCACTATTTGTTTAAATTCTGTTTTTATGAGTTTTTGCATTGCTTGTGTAGAACATTTTTCGCCTAATGTTACATAGGCTAGTCTCAGCAGCGTGTTGTTTGAAATCTGGGAAGACATGTAGTAACGACTTTCCGTATGTTTTGTGAACGGACTTCTGATGAAGGTGAACGAAGTAGAATTTCACCTAAAATACAAGAGGATGAAATAAAAACATGGACTGATCTTTTATGAGTTTTGGTAAATCTAACCGTTACCATTATGACAGACTTCTACTAGGGATCGGCCGATATGACTTTTTACCGATACGATACGATACCGATGAAAGGTAAACCGATCCGATACGATACCGATACAGATGTCGATACCGATAATAATAACAAATCAAGACTAAAAGTTTATATTTCGTACAAAAAAAGCAACTTCGGTTTCTGGTTTTGCTTGGGTTTCAACTGTTTAGATTATCCAAAAAGTTCTTTGCAGCAATAACAACATTTTTTACTCTTATTCTTACTTATGGCTTCAGTACATTCATTTTCTCAGTTAGATTTCAGTTGGTTGTTGTAAAACTTACAGCAGCAGAACCAACAAGTGCCACATTTTCATTACAAACTGAGCAAATGGCTTTGCTTTTGCTGCACTTGGTGTCAGTTTTGCAGGGAAGACGGTTGCATTTCTTGGCATAACAAATATCTGTATCGGAAGCCTTATAGTGGTCCGATACCGATATGGCAAAAATACCGATAAATACAGATAATACCGATACCAATATCGGACTATCCCTAACTTCTACCAATTTTCAGTGTTCTTTCAAATCGTATTGTGGTAATACATTTCTAAACTATTTTCGAATTAGTACAACCTTCCCTGTTATTGCGGTATAGCGTATGTGACAAGAAGATCACTTCTCTTGCATTGCAAATTTCTTACGCAAACTTAGCGGGTCATTTTTTTTTTTTTTTTTACTTAAAAGTCAAAAATAAATCACCAGCCAGGGCATGAGAACCAACAATTTTTTTTTCACTGCCTAAATTAAAAGATTAATTGGTTAGTAGAGTCCTTACAATCATGAATTCAATGCCACATTCCTTTTGTTTCCAACCATTCCTGATGTATGAAAATTTTAGTTTCATGGTTGTTACTGCAATCATCATTTTGACAAGTAGGCCTACCAGTAACAATCAAAATTAACTTAAGTTCAGTTGCCATTTGGCAAATGACGTTTGACATTAGTGAATGCTGACTATTAATCCAATTAATAGCAGAGCAGGGAGCCATAAATTAACAAATTTTAACATTTTAAAGTTATTTTTTGCTGCTTTTAAAAATGGTCTTTTGAAGTTACATAGGCTAACAGAGGTTTGTTTATTCTGAAACATCTTTTGGAACCTTACGTGATACGAACAGACTACACTGTAGGCTACTTAATAAGAAACATGGATTTGATAAATACTGGTTATGGTTGTCTGAATAGTTTTTAATTTATTTTGGGTGTGGTTGTAACAGTAATTACTATAACTCAGCCTCGGTACAGACTTGGCAGCGTTAGACTATGGCACGATCTGAACTTAGAGGCCAAAGGTCATTTTTTGCCTCTCATTACTTTCTTTCATGTTGCAGTATGCCCTGACTGGGGCGGCATCTGGTGTTATCGCTGTGTCAGTACTCAACCTGGCTGTGGGGAGTTTAACTTTGATTGGCGGTGGCACTGGCAATGGACTTGTCCTCGCGATGACGACAAGTGCGTCAAAATCATCGAAAAGAAAGGAGGTAAGTGTGCAGAGTGCAAATTTAGAGAAAACTCTCGGTGTACAGGTAATTAGCCAGATTGTGATGGGTTAAAATGCAATTGACCTACAAAAATTTTAAACTTTTTACGTATAGTCAAATGCATTTCTTAGCTTATTAAATGAACATGCTATGCAATTTACCAAAATTGTCCCTTGATCGTCACAAATCATGATGCTAATTTTCGGTGGGTCTTTTATCTTTTTGAAAGATCTCCCACCTTCCTCAGGCACTTCGAGCGTTGAACGCCTTTTGACTTGAAGAAACGGGAAGTTGGTTTGAATTTCCCGTACGTGTTTGTGCTTCCGGTTGGGGAGGAGGGATAAGATGCAGCGAGCAGTGGCTCCATCTGTGGAACTTGGGAAGAGATAGGAGGGAGGAGCGTTTTCCACTTGCAATTCAATTGTTGTGTCAATTCTGGTGTAATAATCCGATTGACATCTCAATGTGAGGCTTCTTGGTTGTTACTGTTGCTGTCTTGAGTTTACGTCGAAGGTTGAGCAACGCGGCTGTCTTCCTTATTTAGACGTTCTAGTCCGTCGTTGAGGGAACTCTATTGTCTGGGAGTGGGAACCATACACCAAGCCCACTCAGAGCACTAGGATGATTCCTTTCCACTCCTGGCATCTGAAATCACAACTCCTCGCTGTGCTCGATAACGAGATGGTACGGATCAAATATCGAACGATGTCCAACGCAGATGCAACCGAGCACTTCTTCCAAGCCAAGGAGAAATTTATCAATCTTGGGTTTCCTGCCCACCTGATTAATAAGTCCGCCGCTAAGGCTAGTAAATGGCGAGAAAATCAGTCTCCAGACATGCAGTCCCCAGCACCTTTCCAAGTTGTGTCCTATTCTCCCAGCAAGGGAGATCGTGTGAAGCGAATCCTCTCCCGTGGAGGTGTCCGATGTTTTTTGCGCAACCCCCCAAATCTGAAATCACTGCTGCAACCAAAGAAGAAGCAGACCCAAACCCCCAGCTCCTTCGCCGACGCCTCTTCCACTTCCAGAGACTGGGCCACCGCACCCTCGTGCTGCTACCCCCTCTCCTCGGGAACCTCTTCCAGGACCAAGGGAGCTTTATCATAGCTACGCGGGTCTACCACCGATACAACACTAGGTCCTAGAGCAAGAGCCAGACACTGCGCCTAACCACCGACACTGCAATTGCCCCCCCCCCCCCCAGAAGACCCCGAGGTTCTCTGCAGCCTCCCGCAGAAAAAGGTAGCGGTATATGCTATCCCGTGCTCGGACTGCGACGCCATCTATGTGGGCGAAACCAAACGTAGAATTATCACCCGAGTTCGAGAACACATGAAAGCTGTGGAGAAACGGAAAGCCAAACAAAGTGCAGTTGCTGCTCACCACATCTCCAAAAATCACGAAATTGCTTGGAAGAGGACCACAATGCTTCTGAAATCTGACAAACAGTCTGAGCCACATCTTCGAGCTTTGGAAAGCATCTCCATCCATCACTTCTAGAGTGCCAAAAAATCTCTCGTGAACAACCAAGAAGCCTCACATTGCGATGTCAATCGGATTATTACACCAGAATTGACACAATTGAATTGTAAGTGAAAAGCGCTCCTCCCTCCTATCACTTCCCAAGTTCCACAGATGGAGCCACTGCTCGCTGCATCTTATCCTTCCTCCCCCGGAAGCACAAACACGTGCGGGAAATTAAAACCAACTTCCAGTTTCTCCAAGTCAAAAGGCGTTCAACGCTCGAAGTGCCTGAGAAAGGTGGGAGATCTTTCAAAAAGATAAAAGACCCACCGAAAATTCGCACCTTGATTTGTGATGATCAAGGGATAATTTTGGTAATTGGCGTACCATGTTCATTTAATTTCTGTGTTACCAAGTAAAACAATGAGCCTTTCAGCCTATCGTATTCACTTTTTAGCTTCTTTTAGCTGAGCGTCTGTGTGACGACTGACTCCACCATTGGTTTATTATGTTTACATAAATAATGTTAGCGAAGAGCAGCATGTCTGCCACCTTTAGCTGGTGGATTCAGCGGAGAAATCACGAGGAATCACAAAATGTCACCTGGGCATTTTGGAACTACTTTGTTGAGCTGTGGTGAACGTTATGAGTCTTTCGTTGAGTTTAAGAAAATGCGCGCTGGTATAAGGTACCAGAACCGATACAGGAATTTCTCCATAATTTTGTGAACAAATTTCAAATTGCAATACACCATTTTCAAGAGTGTTTGAATGTTGATACACGTAATATCAATTTTGTAATTTAAGTCTTTATTTAGCAAAAACCTAAAATAAATTTTATGGTTAGATCACCGTGCTTACTCATGAATCCTTGAAACTGAAAATTTGCTTTCGTAATTTATGCCATTTATCTCAGTTTATTTATAGCACATGTCTTTTTTTCATGGTATCAGTATCGGGCTAGTAGAAACTAACTGATGGTATTGACATTGGAACCAAAATTTTTTGTATCGGACAGCCTTGATAATAAACAATAATAATATTAATAAAACATTTTTTGCTAGCGTCACAAATCTGGTAATGATCACGGGCATTGCTGATTGCCACTTAAATACGGGCAGCATTTAAGACGTGTAAAATAGGGAATGGGAATGTGGTGGTATAATTAAAAACATATTTGTATAAGTAAAAATAAAAGTCTAAAATGTGCATGGGCAATAAATAGGTGGGGTAGTTTTGACTGCCATGGTTCGTCTTGCCAGGGACACATAGTTCCCCGCTAACTAGTGACGACCATTAATGAAGCGATGCCACGTCCATCACCTGATAAAGCTCGAAGTGACAGTGACATTAAGAGTTGTCAGCGGAAAAACTGTGGCTTGATAACTTAAAAGCATTAGGCCACGAAAAAAAAATTGTTTGGTTTACGGGCAAGGTTAAAAATTGAAGCACCAGGCAACCAGGCATTTTATTTTATTAAACTGCCCACATTTCTTAGTCATGTACCTAGCTCAAAGCTAAAAGAGTATGCAAGCAGCCTAAAAAAGTATAATATTCTGCTAATATGGTATTTATGTTGTTTAGTATTAAAAATATTTTAGTTTTTGCCAAATAACTTCTTACCGTAGTGGTTGAGTTAGAGGCTTGAAATTAACACAATTCGAAAGCTTGTTTCGAGCCGGTTAAAATGGTATACTGGAATGTCAAAAACGGTCAAAGTTTGGCGAAGTATGAATTTTTGCAGGTGGACCAAGATTGAGATAGAAAAAATTTGACCCGCGATAATTTAAGGCACCCGCACGTGCCTGTAAACCAAACAATTAACTTTGCATGGCCTTAAGTGCCCAAATCATTACTAACGTACGATCCGTTGCGTCTTAAAAGGTTTCAAGGATTTACCATTACAATGCTGTTTGTTTGACGCGCACCTAGCATTAGCGTAGCGCCAGAAGGAGAGAGGGACAATTTTGCTAGGTAATTCCAATCGAAAATTGCTAGTGCTAGGATCTTCTACATGCCACAATTGATATGAGCATGAGACATCACAGGGCCCTTCTCTTCCCGAAAATGCCAGGGTGGCTGAGGCCGGATTCGAACCCCGGCACCTCTGGCTCAAGAGATGGTCATGCTAACCAATTATCATCATGCCGTCTTGCCCCATGCCATTTCAGTACTGTACCACTTCACGTGAAAGATAGCGAACTGCTGTAAAAAAAAAAAGAAGAAAAATGATAGGATTTGTTGGTTCTGGCTTTCAGTTTCGGCTAACTGGAGCAGACAACTGGAAGTCTCCTCTGCGACTTCCTGTCATGCTACTGCAGCCTTTAAGCGAAGTGAGTGAACAGGGTTTCGGTGGCCGTCTGCTAGGACTAGCCGAGTAACGCTATGTGTGTTACAAAATTGCTATTAAGTACCGCAAGGTTGGGTTTAACATGTTGTACCACATTTTTGCCTAACATGAGTATTGAGTAAGCTTAACATCATTAACATTTTTTTTTATTTACAGTTTGTAGTTCCCGAAATAAGGAGGCTCTATAAAAAAAAAAATTTTTGAAAAATTGATGCAGGCAGAGAACATTAACTAAAATTATTTTGTTTTCTTTTGTAGCGGAAACGTTAGTAACAAGAGAGTGTCTGTCTAATTTGGAAGGAATACGACGCGACATTCCCGCTGACAGATATGAAGGGTGCCGTCCAGCCGCCAAAGATGTGAAACTCGCTAATTATGTTTTCAATGACATAAAGGAACTAGATGTCAAAAAGTAAAAACTAATTTTTTTTTAATTAATTTAATGCAATTTCTTTGTACATTATTTTAGATTGCGCTATACAATCCTTGCAAATAGGCCAGACGAGTCCATTCGGATTGTACTAAATTTAAGAGATTGTCTGAATTTGTTTCGGTGCGAAAATGTCACCAGGGTAAGTTGCCTGCGGTGGTGAAAAATTTAAGGCAGGGTTGGTGGATGGCAAATTTGGCCTGCCTCAGACGTGTTATGTGGTGCCTATATGGCCAGGCTCGCTATTTTTTTCGGGCACGAAAGGTTTTACTGTTTTGGGGTTATGTCTTTTGGTTTGGCGTTTACACCTTATATTTTCATGGAATTACTGGATCTGGTGCGTTGGTATCTGCAACATAAGGACGTCCTGTTATTTGTTTACCTGGACAACTTTGGTGCGTTGGGTCCGTCAGTGGCGAAGGTGTGTAGTGATGTTCGCGGACGTTGGCCACGTGGCATTAACTAGGTTTCCCCAAATTTTTAGAAGAGCATATAGGAACATACTCGGCATCTGGTGTATTTAGGCATTTAGATTAATTTAGTGTCTGGACATTTGGTGCTAACGATAAGCAATCAGCTAGACCTGCTCTGGGTACAAAGCAGAAGTTGGGTCAAGCTGCATGACCTACAACGATTGTCGAGCCTTGTGGAGAGCGGCATGTGTACGTTGTGGACGCCAGTCTGTTTGGCCGTTAACTGGAAATACGATTTGTGAGAGTGGTCGCATGGTGATTTACCGGTTGGTGTTTCAGCCAGTTGCTGGGAAGATTTGGCTTGGTGGTGTGCGGTTTTGCGTGCGTATGAGGTTGGCAGGATTGATGCCACCATGATGTTGTCAGCAGAAGCTTCAGATGTCGGTTGGGGTTTGTTGTTATGAGGCATTGGCGCGCAAGGCTGAAGGTTGCCAGAGGAGGCCGTCATGCACATCAATGCCCGGGAGGTGCTGGCTATGATTAAGGCTGTGATTAACCACAAAAATTTACCACGCGCAATCTTTATCGACTCACAGATCTGGTTGGATCGCACTCTGACAGCCAGGGATGGTTTACACCTTACAGTGAGGGGAAAACACGTTCTACGAACTGAGATTAATACTCTTTTACTACCTTCGGAAAACCAACATCTTTAAGGGGGGCTGGTCCCCATCATATGTCTGCTGAATTCGTGACATCTTGTGGTGCATCGAACTTACTGTGCCTCTCGTTTAATGCCAGAAGCTTAGTGAAGAACTTAAGTCATTTACATGTATATTTGGCGCAGTGTACTTTCGATCTTTTTTTCATTGTTGAAACATGGTTAAATGGTGGCATTACTGATTCGGAGATATTAAGCACTTTCCCTTACTGTATTTTGCGTTCTGATAGGCAGTCTCGGGGTGGTGGAGTCGCATGCATTTATAAGCAAAACCTACCTTTAGTTCTCTCCTCGGTTGGGGATGATGTTGAGGGGATTTCTATCTTGCTGCCATCAATTGGCGTCAATTTTATTCTGATCTACATCCCCGACAGCTTTGACAGTCAACTAATCATGAGGGTGGCAACTTATATCAAATCATCGATGAGGTCATTGTATCATAACATTCTTCTTGGTGATTTTAATTTGGCTAACGTTGACTGGAATCTTCTAACCACCCCAAACAGCCATCACCGTGTATTGCTTGATTTGGTTGTGGAACTTGGTTTGCAGCAGCTAGTCCTTTTCCCTACTCGGGGCTCCAACACGCTTGACCTGCTCTTCTCTGCTGACCCTAGACTTATTTTCGGGATAAGTGAGGTTGAAAACCTCGGCTCTAGTGATCATTGCATGATCCAGTTTGAGGTAAATTGTGGCGTATACTCTACAGAGGGTTGCACTTCTTCTACAAGTAA
>JAHWFP010190662.1:1025-12752 GCA_023313725.1 Lithobius niger
GGGGGGGGGGGCTGTAAATAGGTTATATCACGATTTCCGATCTTAAAGGATTTTGGATCGTAATTTTTTCTGTTTCATAAATTCAAGGAAATCAATGTTTATTTACATTTTCATGCTTTTTATTCTGGCGTCCAAAACCAAAAAATTTTAAACCAGAAACTGGTTCAAAAATCAATACGCAACGATTTTCTTAATATATATATATATTTTTTAAATTTTGGGATTGATTGAAAAGGCAGTTGGTTTAATACACAAGTGTATAACGAAAGTTGGAGTTCATCTTTAAATACGCTAATGGCCGAATGCAGAAGTAACAAGGAAACTGCAAATTTATGAATTAATAGTTGACTGTCATAATTTGCACAAGTTTTGTGGGGCTTTTGCCGACTTAGCGTTTCCGCAGTGAGCAGGCTCATTTAAAATACACCACCTAAAATAATTACCACAATTCCCGCCAAAGGACGTTGGATTTCCAAGTTTTGAAATTATACCGCTAATTCCAGTGTTAAGAACTTGGATTTGGATGTTAAACTAGCTTACAGTTGCTCTGTTTGTTGTGTCATTCTGACGAATAATAAAATAATAAGTCCTAAAATATTAATTGTGTGTGGAATATCATAAGTTGAATCATTTAGCGCATAAGTTAAGAGTTTATTTTTCCGAATTTTCGAAAATGTGGTAAATATTTGTTATAATGGGAGAGAGAAAACCATAAAACCTTCCAAGCCCATATTCGCATCTCTTTCTAACTCTTTAATTTACTCTCTAAAGGCTATGCACAACAGTACACTTCTTTCAACCAACACAGTAGCTGTCACTATAGGAGTACACAGTTTGTGTAGAAGTGCACATCCTGCCAAAAAAAAAAAAAAAATTGTACTGTCGTTTCGTAAAATGTGTACTGGCTAGTACGAGTGATGGGCTCAAGTCAATTCCGGACTTAACTGACTCAAATTCCACATTTATGGATTTAGTGGAATTGATTCCAGCGCTGGGCAATTCCAGTTATGAATTGATGAAACTGTCAGACTATTAACCTTAGTTTCTGTAGACTTAGTTTGGACTTGACTTGGGTAGCTACCGATTTTCTAAAATGACTTGGTAGGAATTGACTTGTCGGCCCATCAATTCGCTCCATGTTTCACTCAGGTTAAATTGACTTGCCAAGTAGAATGGCAACGCCTAGATCTGATTTTAAGTTTTATTTGACTTTTAAACGTCATGTTTTACATGATTCGATTCAATCTAAATTGTAAGTAGAATTACACCCGATTCAGACCAATTTCACAAGAATTCAAATCAGTTACCAATTTTAGCCCCAAAATTCACCAAAATCGTCTAAATTTGTGGTAATAACCTAAATTTTCCTGGGGTTATCCCGAAATTATGCTGGACTTAAGCTGAATTGGGTGGAATTGAAGGAATTGATCAAAATTTTTCTTGAATCGGCAAAAATTGACTGGAATTAAGATTGGATTAACAGCAAGTCCTTGAATTGGAACTGACTTGTCAGAATGAGAAACTTGAAAGTAATTGACTAGAATTGATTTGATATAGGCAGTCAAATAATATACGGCAGTGATGGGGCAAGGTGGCCTGATGGTTAGTATGACCGTCTCCAGGGCCAGAGGTCCCGGGTTCGAATCCGGCCTCAGCCACCCCTGGCATTTAGGAGCAGAGAAGGGCCCAGTGATGTCTCGTGCTCATGTCGATTGTAGTATGTAAAGAACCTAGGATATCCGATAGGATTTACCTAGCAAAATTGACCATCTCTCCTTCTGGCGCCAGGGTTAACACTGGGTGTGCGTCAAAAAAGCTACAGTATACGGCAGTGAATTGAATTGCATTGAATTGCATTGAAACGAAACAACGACTTGGTTGAAATTGACTCTTGATTTATGAATTTAATTGTAATTGATCTGGAATGGAATTGCGTCTTAACCGTAGGTTGGCAAGAAGGGGAAGGGTGGGGGGTACGTAGTTTGGAGACTGCTTTACATTAGTCACTTTCTCAAAGCTATGTCCGCAGAATAGTAGATCTACCCTAAACCAAAACTGGTAGAAAAACCCGCCAAGTTTCCAAAAACGAACGGCCTTTGAAGGTAGTGATATCGTCAAGGTCAATCCTATTAGCCAAGTTAATCGCACCGACTTATAGTTCGAAAGTTAAATGGAAACTTGAAGATTGCTACTCGCTAGTCAGTAACATAAAAACAACGTTATTGAAGCATCATTCTCTCTGTGAATGATGGATACTCAGCCTTTAACTTTCAGTTTTTTTTTATCCCTGCACCTTTCCCTTACATTTACCACAATTTGAAAGATTTCTGTCGTATTGGGGTTTATCCTCAACATGCCAAAATATGCAGTTACAGACAGACACATGTCTGCTAGTGAGGCCGCTTTTTATCATTAACAATCAATTTTTTAACAATCGGATGTCTACAATGGGATGATCGACTGTCACTTGACGGCGACATACTAGCGTGTATCTAGATACACACTTTATTGCCGACTATGTTTCGCACTCAGTCATCGTTAAAATGCAAAACACACAATAGGTGCAATACTTGAATTATAACAGTAACAGAAATTGCCTCCGGATTACCACTGATTTTTTCGTCTCTTATGAAATTACCTCCGATTACTAGAGATTAATTTGGAATACCGCGGATTATTGAGGATTACCACGGAATATTAGGATTACTACTGAATTACTAAATTCCCTGGTGATTACGAAGGAGTACCGTGGATGCGTGCGGACTACTAAACACCTGCCTGCACACCGTATTACTAGAGTTGATACCCCCTCAGAAAGGTGCCAAGTTTACTAACGTTCAGGAAAACCGTGGCTCAATATCGAAAATAGGAATTAGAATTATCTGCATCTTGCTTTCTTCACACTCAATACAAAATGGTGGAGGGGTCATCCCTTTTTCAGGTCCATTTCTATTGGACTCGTTTTTAATCAGGCTTTCGTCGCCTCTCTGACCGATGGCTTGCCTCTCTTATAAAAGGCCAGTCTCTTCTCTCTCGCCTCCCAAGAATTCGATTACTTCTGCCTGGTCCCTCTCCTGGTGGGGGGGGGGGGGGCGTTGCTTCTGCCGGGGCCCCCCCCCCCCCCCCCCCCCCCCCCCCACGCACCACGCCCACCGATGGCCACCCAAAGAAAGTGCTTCCGACCGCAGTGCACTCCCCCTCCATCTACCTTTCTGGCCACTATCAATGAAAACTTGCCCGAGTGCGGCAGCTCTTCTTGACCACAGCAAATGGTCATGTCGGCCATGCAGCTTGAATTGTGGCTCGTTCTCGAATAATCCCGAATCCAGTTGCATAATAGATTCGTTAACGTTCGCTCGTTTGTTTTTCGTTTATTGCCACAAAGCCGAATTTCTGCCGATGACATAATTGCTTTATTAGCTTGTTGTAGGGCTCAACACGGAAAGGTGAATGGGCGTCACATCCGACAAAGCTGCTGTCTCAGCGTGTGAATGTTGTCTCAATTTACCAGGTTGTCAGTGTAATGCTTCCATCTTCGTTTATCGAACAAATATTGAAGCAGCTTGAAACAGTCGTCGTTTCAATTTTGTATGAATTGCCTAAGGTATACAATTTTTGATGACTTTAAAGATCGCAATTCCAAATTAATGGAACATTCCTCCCACCGCCGTTTTTCTCGATCCTCCTCATCAAGTACGGCCCCAAAGGTCTATTTACTTCCCGTTAGTCAATCCCTTTCTAAAAATTCGTTTTAAAATGTGGCGTCTAGGAGATTTTCTGTTGAATATTGGGAACTATATTTATTAGCATCCTGCGATTATATGATCCTTTGCGCGCGTACAATAATCATGACATTTCATCTGTGTGTGTGCACTGTGCATGTACTAAATTTTAATCGTTTGCTAATAATTACCATGAGATCAAAAATCTAAATGACTAATGCGGTAAAAATTAAAATTATTCATGCCAATAGATCGCCGAAGAAAAATTATAACATACTGGCCTAAAAAATTATAAAGTGTGATTTTAAACAACGAAAATCATTCCGGTTTGCGAGGACACAATTTTTGCATCCATGCTGTTTGGTCTTGCTAGGACCAAGGCCATCTGACATTGTAGCTGCGTTTCTCGCTGCGAAGAACGCAGCTACTATCTTAGTTGGCCTTGTATTACTACGTAGAGTTGGCAAAACGGTGCGATGGTAACATGCGTGGATGGCGATCTGCGCGTGGTTGTTATAAGGCAGGAGGGGGGAGGAGTGTACCTTTAAAAGAATTTACTTTAAAACAATTTACTGAGGAATATACATTAATGTATGTTTCATTTTTTTCAATTTTATTTTACATTATTAAAAATGATGTGAAATTAGGAACATTTTACATGTAACTAAATTATTTGTTGTAATTAGCTTACTTACATTTCGGCCCTCTTTTTGTTTTTGTGTGGTGCTTATTTTTTGAACATAAGTTAACCTCATTTATTTTTAATGTGTCAAGAAAAGAATTGTTGTTGGCACAAAGTCAGAATTCTGGCTTCGTGTCACCTTTTTCTATTTAAATAAATTAAAGAAGAAAAAACCTGAACATGATGCATTAGAAAAGTGAAGTAACGTTTCTGTTTAAATCATGTGTTAAAGGGGTATACTTCTTGCCCTATTACTGCCCCAAGCAGCGATCCATGGCAATAGTTCTTCCTAGAGCAGCATGCATGAACATTTCAGAGGTGTTTACTTCCATTTTCGTGTGTGTGTCGGCTTTGCAACATTAGGTCAAGATGCAAATGAAAAATTGCTAAAGCTAAGAGCAAACTGTAGAACTCCGCGTAAAAAAAATCCCTTAAAATTCGTAAAACACGACACCATGCCTGGGATCGAGAAAATTCCGTAACAGAGTAACCTAATTTCAATGGGGCAGGTTGAAGTTTGCATAATTTTAGGGCAAAACTTTGTTTCGTTGGTGGATTAAAAAAACAAGTTTTGTAGTGTTTTTTTGTCCCAACTTTCTTAATGGGTTTAGAGATAACTGCAAAATTAATAAAATTACAAAAGAATCAAAACTTTTTTTGAAAGTCTCTTAAATATTCTGGGACAATGTTTTTAATATTTGGGGCAATATTGGTTCGGTTACCGGATCATTTGGAAAATTCTTGATCCCCGCGCCGTGCTTTACATACTATTTTTTTCTGTCTTTCACTGATTTAAAAGTTTTAAGTAATAATCGAAAGGTTGTTTTAATGGTGTTCAAGTGTGTTCGTTTTAGCAATTTCAAAAAAAATTGAACTGGTGAACAAGAACATGAGTCTAAAAGTCGCCCTTTCCACTCCAGACTTACGCCCGGAGGAAGCATTTTTGAAAGTAGTTTTTTGAAAATGTTTTTTGAAAATGTTTTTTGAAAATGTTTTTTGTAATGGGTAAGCGATTCGATCTCACATATTCTTGGGTTAGAGGCTAAGCCCCTAACCACTCGGTTGTGATTTGCTCGCTTTGCGTCGTCGATATCGTTATTTTGGCTTCTGTCACGTGCGACATTCTGGTGTGGCAAGGTGTGATGATTTTCGCAGTAGGATTATCAGAGGGGATGGAGAATGAACTTCGAGGACTACTTGGGGATGAGGGAAGTCACCGAAGTTTTGGACGACGGCGTTGGTGGTCCGAGACATAACCCGACGTTGTGGTTCAGATTTGATGGTGATTTAATTTGGGCTTGCCTGACTAACACGGGACTCGGTGACTTAAAGGGGAAGAGCCACCAAATGACAGGATACAGCATCTATAGCCATTTACCACTATCGAGTTCTTTCTAGCCCTTACTTTCAACAAGCGAAAGAACACACAAATTTCTTTTGTTATGAAACAAACAAGCCGCGTACGAGGCTCTTTAATAATTGAGTGTAAAGTTGGTGCGTCCACGTGCTCCAGGGAGCAATCGGTAAAGTTAAGCCTAACGACATCACTGGTGCTTTTCCAAGTTGTCGACTGTTTTGAACCGCTAGGTGGGTGCCATCTAGTGACTAGTGATATCGTTAACCTTAGCCGCTTGCTCCCTGGCGCACGTGGACGCACCAAGTTTACAATCAGTAATTAATGAGGCACGTGGCTAGTTTGTTGTGTAAAAAGAAATTTCTTGTTGAAATCGAGTGCTGCATAGAACTAAATAATGCATGCTTCGGCCTGTCATTCAGTGACTAAGCACCTTTAAGGGTTGATTGAAGTATAGATCGTTAGGCTTAGCTTAGGGTTGGATGCAGAGAATTACCAAAACTGACTTAAGTCTGATAGGAAAGGGAACGATTGAATTTAAAGAGTTGTGGGTCACAGATAGTTTGAGTTGATATCGGGACAATTGGGGGTTGGGGCTAATTTAGGTTCTATTGCAAAATGGTCTTTTGATTGGAAGACATGTTGTTGGTCGAATTGATGGGATGGGAAATTGGGGAGCAAGCCCGAAATCGGAACGCTTCGCGCTGTTACAACGATTGTACATACATACCAGATTTGAAACATTAAGTTCGACAGTATTACGTCGTAGAGATTTTGTGTGCATTTAAGAATTGAGCTTTACGTAACTCTTTGGCGTTATTGTTGCGGAATCCATTGTTGGTCGAATCTTTGAGTGACGTCATCGACATTGTTTTTTTTTGGGGGGGGGGGGGGGAGTCTTGATGTGAAAGTCAATCCGAAAGTGAGAGCAATGTCAGAAGGTTGTCACTACAAGGTGTTAAGGAAGAAAGTATTAAAAACGTTAGATAGATAACCATGACTTACTACATCATCCTGTCGACCCTTGAGCTATCTGGAAGGGGCACTGGATATACGCGGCGGTAAAAAACATTAACGTGGTTTGTCAAGCCAATGCTGTGAGAGCGGGCTTCATAAACAGAAAAAACGTTGAATTTGTTCGATTGCAGCCCCTGCAATAGGCAGCCAGTGAAATCTTTTCTTTTCCCATTTATAACCTTAATATATGTTTCGCAGCGTAAGGGATTGGACAAAAGAATGTTTTTTAGACCTAAGAAGTCCCCTCACACAGCATCAGCTTGATTAAAAACGCCCTTGTTTTTTACCTCCATTTTCATCCAGTGGCCCTTGCAGCTAGCTCAACGACCGGCTCCATATGCTAGTCCCGCACCCAATATGGCATTATTATCGTTGCTCTGTCAGGGCGCGTTTGCGAAATGAATCGCCTTTGCATTCTCGCTATGGTAAAAGTGTCGTTGCCATGGTAACAGCGCTATATGACTAGCTAAATCCGACATTGTTTGAGTAAATGCTTGCAGTCATTCAGGGTGAGTCAGAAATCCTTATCAGGGGCCAGCATTTTGTAGCAATGAACATTCCTTCAATAATAAGTTGGTAGACCTGGCAAAGTGGTCTGGGGCTATCTGACCATGCGTGAATGAATGACCTTGACATGTCCCTTCAAGGTCATCTCACTGCTAACTTCTAAACCAGGCGTCCTAGAAAATCGGTGTAAATTAGAAAGATGTAGAGAACCACTAACCAATGCTAAAGCAAAAAAACAGAATGAAATTCGGAGCAAAACTAGAGGAATTTAGTTTTGCCGTCAAAGTTGGTGGTATAACCTGCACTGCAGTACACCGGAATAGGCAGGCAAGTATTCCACCCAGAGATTGGAAAGAGGAAGGCAAAGGCACGTCAATGCAAAAGGTCAACCTTACTAAATGGAACTAAATGCACCTAGAGCTACAAAGCAGACGATGTAAAGGGCTCAGCCAAGGATAGAAGTTAGCATTGTCCCTCGAACACTGAGTGCATTAGCTGTGTTTATTTCAGTTGTTATTACCAGTTTCGGAAGGGAGGTCAGGCCAGATGAAATACCCCCTGGCAATATGGCTGGGATGAACAGAATAGGTTAGTAACGCATTGCATTGACGTTAAGGGTTAATCTTGAGTTGAAATGCAGGCATGTGCAGTAGTGCCTAAAAGGAAAAGGCCGTTTCCCCCCTCCCTCCCCTCACTAGCTGTGTAAACGTTCTGATTAATTGTGAGCACAAGATTAGTTTTATTGTTTAGATTAACGTGAACTTTCTGTGTACTGCCTTTTCTTCATTCATTTCTTACCTTAAGCCTGCCTATTCCGGTGTACTGCAGTGCAGGTTATACCACTATCTTTGAGTAAAAGGAAAATTTTTTCTATCTTTGAGTGACTGTAACTCCTTTACTTTTGCACCGAATTTCATTCTGTTTTTTTTTTGCTTTGGCATTGGTTAGTGGTTCTCTACATCTTTCTAATTTACACCGATTTTCTAGGACGCATGGTTTAGAAGTTATCAGTGAGATGACCTTGAAGGGACATGTCAAGGTCATTCATTCACGCATGGTCAAATAGCCCCAGACCACTTTGCCAGGTCTACCAACATATTATTGAAGGAATGGTTCATTGGAGCAAAAATGCAGGCCCCTGATACGAACTTCTGACTCACCCTGTATAATACGTTACAATAAGATAAAGAATTTCTCCTGACAAAACAATATCTCCAGTCGCTTCTGAACTCGCATTATTGACTGTTTACGTTGTGAGCCGGCAGAGCTAAAACTGCCGCCATGTTGGAATTTCAGATGATTTCTAGCTTCTAGCTGCGAGAATGCAAATACAAGTCGTTGCGTAAATAAGCCCTAATACTGTCCATTTAACCTCTCTTTACGCTACTCGACACTCGTTCATAAAAAAAACCCTTCGAAAAGTAGAGAGAGGAAACTTTGGCCCTTAGTCCCTAACCCTTTCTTTTCCATTCGTACCAATCTTTTTATTTTCTTAAAACATCCCTCCATTGCTTTATAGCATTAGTATTCCTTCGCGCTGTAGCCTAAACCGTGGGGACGCCGAGGTCGCAGGTCACGGCAGCCGGGGTCGCGCTGAGACTGAATTGTGTGTGCAGGCTTTTCTTTGGCCCCCGCAGCTACATCCAAAAGCACTTCCGTTCCCCTCCCTCCCACCCACTACTCGTGATTCTCTCCATTGACAAGTTCCGTGTGACGTCACAGTGGAAAAAACTGTACAATGGAGTGATGGGCCGTGTTGCAGGATGCTCCCACGCCAAGCAAAAAGAGGCGCTGCGTGCGGCCAATAAAGACGAGGCTAACCGGAAACCATGCCAATGCCATGGCGCTGGTGATTTTAACCTCAACTCTTTCTGTCACTACTACAAGTTGCGAGGTAAAAATGCGTAAATTAGCTGGATTTATAATTCTTGATACTTGGGCAGTGGACTCGTAGTATTAATGACTCTTCATCGGGAGTTGATTCTTACGATACAGTAGGTTTTTTTTGTTGGTCCAGCGCCATTCAACTCGTTGAACCAGTATGCTTCGAACTTCCAGGGGGTACTGAGTGGGTACAGAAACATGTTTTTGTTGTGGGAGGGAGGTAATGCCCGTATTTACCCCTCCCCGCAACGTCGCCGCTATCTGTTCTTAATCAAGAGTCCAGAACCCATCCCAGCCGCACAGGAGCATTCTTCGAAAATAAGTCATATCAGTAGGAAATTGGAGCACGAAATCAATTTTGATGACTGTAGCCCATTAAAAGTTAGAAAACATTTTTTGTTCCTGCGCTGACAAGCTTGCCCTGGTTCCCATAATATCAAATCAAAAATGCTTTGCAAAATACATCAAATGTAAGATAGGCTAATCATTCAAACCAATGGGTTCATATCCCAATGGATGGATATTACTTCTTATATTGCTCCCACTTTTTTGTATTCTGTAAAAAAGCGAAAGCTGGGAAGACAATTGATTGCAACGACTTTGTCCGTCCGTCCGTCCTTCGCCTTTTTCTACTCCAGAACAGGAACAGATAGACACAAACTTCATGACATTCAACATTTAAAAATTAGTTAAAAGGGATAAAAAAAACACCCGTGAAGTAGAAGTGGCCCACAAGTGGCCAAAGTGGTCGACGACTAAGCCCATCATCTATGGAACGGTACCAGATAGAGACAAACGGTTTTCAACTTTAGATTCAGTGTCCAAACATTAGTTAAAATAAAAAAAAAATAAACCTGCAAGTATGAAACGGAAGAGGTCCCAAAGCGGCAGAAGTGTACAGAAGACCGGTTGTGACTAGGAAATTGCTATCCCCGCTTGTTCTCGTACCTGTCTAAGACTCGCAACCCATCTCAACACTCGGCTGTACCCGTGGATGGTTTCCAGTTCTGTATTGCAGAATACGCCTCTCATGAGCTATTTATCAGTAGGCATTACTGTTTTGATGATGATGATAAAGATCCTCGCTAGCTTACGATATTAATAATGGAGATTGGTATAGATTCAAGGGACCTACTTAAAAGTGGGAGGGGAGCTGAGGTGAGCTAGTTTGAGCTATCTAGGAACTGTAACCGGCCTGGTGATTGACTTAGGTTACGACCTTCACTAGTCAGCCAGTTTTTAATAACCTCACTGACGAACAAGTGGCGTGTTACACATGTCTAATAGCCCCACAAAGAGCACACAATCAGCCTTAAGTTAGCACCGCCGCCAGCAATGTTTTTTTAGAGTCCTATGTAGTGCCTTAGTCAGTGACAGAATTGGAACCGGTAGCCACCAAACCGGTAGCCGCTCCGTTTGGAAGCCACGACACTGACAGCTTGGCTGCTTTGTGCGTTGAAATCGCCCTTACTTCTCCTTGGTTAATTGTTATAAACCACTACATCGTTTTTAGTAGATAAGCATTACTTATGCGACGCGATGCATAAATGGAATCAACAGCTGTTGTGATAGATCTTTTCAACTTTTTGTTTTAGATTACTGACCAGGGGTCGTAAGATAATCCCCAAAACTAGATGATAGTAAAACAAATGAGTTGGTGCTTTGTTTTCAGCACATTGGTAACAGTCCGTCAAGAGAATGGAGGTTTTGTTGTCTGCTCTTGCCCAATTTCAGCGTTGTCCGTAAAAAATAAATTGGTACCTCTTGTTTTTTTTCTGATGGAAAAAGACGAGAAAGAAGACTGCATTGAGATTATGTAGCAACCAAAAAAAAAAAAACCAACAAAAAAACAATAGAGTTAAAAGAAGTACAAAGATTGGGATTGGGAGAAACTCCCATCTTCACGGAATGACCAAACAGCCCCATCTAACCAACCAACGCTTTGCCGATTGTCTTCTGTTTAAATGCATGGCGGATGGTGCCCTCTGAGGGTGTATCTTAGAATGACAAACCGTATGGGCGCCATAGTGTGTGTGGCTGATGAGGTGTTGGGGCGGAAGCGCATGAAGATGATAGGAGGTGTGGATGGTGGAGGGAAGGAGGGAGGAATGAAGCAGGTCTTCTCTAGAATCTTAACTCACTTCTCGTTATTGGGAAGGCAATTAAAGGCATACGACGTTCATTGGTGCTGGCAAAGCTATTCCACTGACTTCCGATTAAGGTGCTACCATGTTTTGCTACGCGCGTCGACGCCGTGCGATTGTTCCCCTAGGACCCGCCATTCGGCGTTCGCTTCATAAAAGCCCCACACTTGTCGCCCGCCGTGCCGAGCTGCACGGTCCCGGCCTGATAAAGGTGAATTGCTGCACGCCGAAGCTTTCGCCATTACCTGCGCGCCTCGCTCCAGCCAGGTGCAATTATTGTGGGGCTAGTGCTGTAGCGTTCCACCCATGCTTCGCTGGGCCGAGGGGTCTCCAAGTCCCCGATGCAGGATAAGCAGGCGTTCGGCGCAAATGGTCGCGACATCGTCATAACCGAGTTGTGGGTTCCCCTGGGAATGC
>JAHWFP010190663.1:1440-24258 GCA_023313725.1 Lithobius niger
TACATAATGTGTCTTGCGAGTCGAGTGGTCGGGCTCAAGTCAAAAATGCCCAAGTTTCACATTCATTTTCGGTTACTGTGAAATGCTTAGCCCACTCTGTCCGGTTTTACTGTTGCTGTAACAAATTCTTACATTAAAGGAGTCCAAGTCTAATTCTAAGCTGAAAGAAACCTTTCTGTTAAAAGGGGGCGAGTAAGCTGAAATCAAGAAGGGAGAAGCATTTGATTGGCTGGTTGGGTTGGTTGGCATGGCGACAGGTTGAGGCCGCACAAGAGACAGGCGGGGTCAGGTACACCTATTCAGAAACATAGCTTACCTCATAAACTGTGTGCTTGCAGGAGAAAAAATGTTATTAGTACAACATCTTGCTGGTAATATAAACTCAACTGTCACTGTGTAAACTTGGCCAGTATTGCAACTAATCAGTGAGTTCGAGACTGTGTGTGTGGTTAAGCTGCAACTAAATTATTTAACCGCTAATATTTGTTCTGTGCATTTTAGATACCGATTTAATAACGTTTATGTTAGTTTATACGAGTCTTTGGGTGACTTAGGTGGGAGCTGTAGCGGTGTTTGCACACAGAAATTTGTTGGTATTTTTGGTAATTCTGGCAGCTACGAATGGACTGATTGGTTACTAATACATTTACCAAGAATACGTTTCAGAGGGTTATGACTTTATCATTTATTTTACACCTTATACTTAGTTTACAAATTTGTAAACTAAGAACTAAGTAATTATTAAACACACATGTATACTGAGTGACACATGCCTTTGTTTATTTTCATTTTCAGTTCACGTGCAGACATGTTTTAGCCTTCAGGCTGATAAGACTACAGCAATAATTTTGTCCATCCTTCCTTTCGTTGTCTTTTTAACCTCCGGAACGGTACCAGATGGAAACAAACGGTTTTCACAATTAGATTCAGCGTCCACAACTTAGTTAAGATGAATATAAAAAAAAGGACGTATAAAGCAGAAGTGGGCCAGCAAGTGGCCGAAAGTGTCCGACAAGTGAGATCATCATTTCTGGAATGGTGCCAGATACAGACAAACGGTTTTCAGCATTAGATCCAGAGTTCAAAAATTAGTCGACATGAATGTAAAAAAAAAAACCGGAAGTATGAAGCGAAAGTTGGCAACAAGTGGCCGGAAATGGCCGACAAGTGAGCGCATATCTATCGAACGGTACCAGATATAGACAAATGGTTTTCACCATTAGATCCAGCGTCTAAAAATTAGTTATAAAGAATAAAAAGAAAACCGGAAGTATTAAGCGGAAGTGGCTCACAAGTGGCTAGAAGTGGCCGATAAGTGAGCCTCCAAGTGGCCGGAAATGGCCGACAAGTGAGCTCATCATCTATCGAACGGTACCAGATAAAGACATGGTTTTCACTTTAGATCCAGCGTCTAAAAATTAGTTAAAATGAATAAAAAGAAAACCGGAAGTATGAAGCGGAAGTGGCCCACCAGTGGCCGGAAGTGGACGATAAGTGAGCCTTTCACCTACGGAACTGCACCATATAGAAATAAAACGGGTTCAACCATTATATTCAGCGTCCAAAAATTAGTTACATAAAAAAAAAAACAACCAGAAGTATGAAGCAGAAGTATGCCGGAAGTGGCTGACTAGTTAGCCCATCATCTATGGAAAGGTACCAGATAGAGACAAACGGTTTTCACTGTTAAATTCTGCGTCCAAAAATTAGTTTAAAATCAATAAAAAAGAAACATGAAGTATGAAGCAAAACTGTACAGAAGACCGCTTGTGACAGCTCCATCGTTTATTTATAACTACCCCAAAATCAGACGATTATACAACTACGGCATTAAATTGGTTTAGATAAATAATTTAGTCAAATAAATGAGCTTTAATTCATGACGTAGAGTTGTTTACTTACCATTAGGGTAAACAATAAGATCGCAAGTTAAAGGATTACAAGTATCAGACTGATCGGCTTCGTAAGAATAATTATACCAGACCCGAAAAAAACAGTAAAGAAATATCCAATCAGGAAATGTCTTTCCTTTGTTCTTTGGTTAACCGATTTTATTCACACGAAGCCGGTTAAACTAACGAAATTAACTGTTTTAACAGTTAAACTGTTATAGTTTATAAGACTAACATATCATTTCTGCACAATAGCAACCAAATCACATGCAGATTACAACATCAAACTTCAAAAATAGACTACAGATTGACAAGTATAGGTTATATCTTTCAAGAGCTAGAAACACAATGTCAGTGAATAACTTACATTGTTAAGTTTCAGTTTCGTTTTTAGTTTATCTTGTCCAAAATGGCCTGACAGCTGGTACAGAACGGCCCTACTTCTTCGGCGATTGTAGTTCCCTGGGGGCATTCCTCCCTCAGGGTCCAAATTGCCATTGGCATCTTCTAATACGCAAATATGGAACATAAGAACATATAGAACAAATGTAAGAACACAGAACATTAAAGAGTTAATAATTTGACACTTAAAATAGTCATGGAAATTTAATTAAAAAATTTGGAAACAAATATCAAGCACGCAGAAATTGTAAAAACCAATAGGGCACCCTTGGACTGTTCAACCGAAGACCAAAAAACCTGCAGACCAGAAGACCAAAAGACCTGAAGACCAAAACATCTGAAGACCAAAAGATCTGAAGGTCAGACATTTTTCAGTTAAACTCTGTAGCTGCTTTTGGCATGACTACAATCAAATTAAAAGTAGTGCACCCAGGATTAAGGTAATTCGGGGCTCTGAACAAAATTCAAGGCACCTCTTCCAACATCCCAATCGTGCATTTTTCCCAAATATTCCAATCTGACAAAGAATCTTTTTTTTATTATCGGGTAGCACAAATAACAGGAGCCCTTATTTGTGCTAGTAACAAATAAACATACATTATTACTTATGCAATTCAAAACAATAAGAAAACATCATTAATAATACAATAATGCAAAACAAACAATGACATTCAAACCAAAGAAAATTGCCTGCTCGATCCAAACCAAATAAAAGCTTTCTATTCTTCACCGAATTCACTTAATGTTGTTTGTTAGTTTATATATATATTATTATATATTATTTTATTTTTTTATTTTTGTTTGTTGAAATTATTTTTGTTTGTTCGAGTAATCTCCAAGTAGGCTATCATTTCTTCATTTATGTAAACTTCCATCACAATAGTTGAATTCTGTCAAAACTATTAAGTTATTAACCATGGTTTCATAGTCATACTCCGCTGCACGTAAATGAATATCATCAACAAAAAAGTATTTAGTTTATAGGAACATCATCAATATGACTGAAGTAAACTAGAAAAAAGTATGGGCCCTAAAATTGATCCCTGTAGTTCTTAAAAACGTTATCAAAATCTCTATTAAACTGAAAATTTTATGCAAATGTTACGGTAAAGCGTTATGATAAAATTTTGATTTAAACTATAGTAGCTGTCGATAGGAACATTTAGTCAAATTTATAACAAAAAATATAAGAATGTGTTATTTTATCCAGGAGAAATAAAGTGAAGTGGATTTAACGAAGTGCATAATAGTTTCATTCAGAGAAAGTCTGTTTAAATTGATCCAGTCTGTTATTTTCTACAACTCTTCATTTAAAATAGACCCTATTCTCAAAGATTTTAATATCATTACCTGATATAGTATAAGAAGTAGTGTCATCTGCAAAGAGTACGGACCAGAACAATTTAGATACCGAAGGTAGTTCATTATACAGTATAACACAAAGAGCAATGGTGCAAGAATAGATCCTTGAGGTACTCCACACTTTATGTAAGAAGTAGATAAGGGAACGTTGAAACCAGTTATTTGCAGTACAACGAATGCCGTAATGTAACAGTTATCAAGTAAACGTCTGTGGTTAATGGTATCAAATGCTTTATTAAGATCAATGAACACATCAATAGTGTAGGCCTACTGTTTTTTTTTCAAAGGAATTGACAGTATTATCAACAAGTTTTAAAGTAGCATCCTCTGTAGTTTTTCCCCGACGACAGCCACAATGGCTCGTTTTCAAAATGCCGTTGAAGTGTATTGAAAAAGACTCTTTCAAAAATCTTTGAACAAAAATGGAAGACTTAAAATAAGTCTGAAATTCTTAACATCGCTACCAGTTCCTCCTTCATGAATGGGAACTGTATGAAACGTCTAAATTATCAGGAAAAATGCCTTCGGTCAAACTAAGATTAATAATATCAATAAGTGCTGATGCAATGTGTAGAGCAACAACTTTAATAATGCTTCAGCGCAAGTATCGTCATGGCCGGTTGAATTTGTTTTTGTTAATTTATTGATAAAATAGAGCTAACCTCTGTAAGAGTACATGGAAAAGGGAAAATAGACTTGTTGAATGACGATGAATGCATATCAAGGATAAGTTTGTTTACAGGCACCTGAATGGTTCTATCAAGAAATGCAATAATTGAACTAAACAAAAATTATTAAATGCACAGAGAGCTGTAAAGGATTAACTATCGTTGTGTCATAGAGTTTAATTTGATGAATAGGATTAGGTGTTCTATTCTTGCCCATGAGTTGGTTCAGTAAGCAAGTTGATTTGATATCAGTTATATCGCTTCCTTTACTTTATCGCTAATATATTTTTTCTTGATATGTTTAATAACTTGATATGTTTAAGTGGTCATCGTGTCAGAGCGGTGAGAGAGCTCAGCCGGGTTGGTGGAGGTTTGCGGATCTGGTCGAACCCTTGGAAAGGGGACATTGGCAAAGTCCCCGCCAGGACTGCTGGCCAGGGTAGCGTGAGAGGCTACCATGCTCCTTCAGCGGCTATGGGATGTATTCTGGACAATCTTTTGGCCCCGACGATGATCGGAGGTTTCCCGGATCGAATCACCGGGCTGGCACCTCCCTTTACCAGGTATTTCTTCTTCTCTAAAAATCTGGTAATGTTTAAAATTGAGCCGGTTCAGCCGGCGAATTTTTACAAAGTTTTTGTAAATTTCTTCATTCTGAGCAGTTCGGTTTTTAAGGAAGTTGCTATATGAGGAAGACTTGGTTTTGCAGGAAGAGAAGATTGCTGGAGTGACCCATGGATGGAATTTTTGGGTTAATTCTTGGGTTAATTCTTCTTTTAATAGTTCTCGCAGGAAAGTACTCGTCGTATAGTGCTTTAAAATTAATGATAAAGTGGTTATAGATCATGCATGTTTGCATCATGCATCTGGAAGAAGGTTTAGCCGATTAATTGCTTGACAAACGTAGACAAATTAAGTGGGATTATTGTTGTCTGTGACGGTGTTCCGTAATACACGGAGTATTACTTTTATGACTGAAAAACGAGGTATGGATAGTTGCTAGATGATCCGAAACCGGCTGAGAAATAACCGATACAAAGCAAGAGTCATTAAGTTTATTGCACAAAATATTATCAATAATTGCTGCAAAATTCAGAGTTACTCTTGTAGAAAATATGACCGTCGGAATTAAGCCTACACTTTGAGGTAGATCGAACCATTTTGAAACATTAGGGTAATTTGCGTGATCCAATATGTTCAGATTAAAGTCACCAATGAGATAAATAATATATTCGAATTTATGTCATTTCTAAAAAGTTGCTTCAATAGCTGCATGAAATTCTGTGTAACTAGAATTAGACTACCTATAAACTGCACCAACGATGATATTTTTGTCAAGATATGGAAGTGTTTCTAAACTAGCGGGAAGTGAGAAAAACAGTTTCTTAACTCGAGGCGACTGATCTAAACTCTCCACTTGACGTAAGCGTGACGTCATGGAGCTGAGATGTTACTGAGCCAAGTTAGGCAGGCTTTTTCTCGCTCACTTCCTGATAACTTGATGATCCAACATAGCTGCCAACACCAGGAGGCAAATAACTTTTTTTACACGGACCTCCTGATCCCAGGCGTCATTCGTATGACGTTTTTGGACGGCCAAGTTTCGGTTGCCCGGACCAGTTTTTGCGCGTGGGTTTCTGACGCCATGTAATTAGCCGCAGCGAGCGCGATAGCGCAAGCGAGGTAGGGAATTTGGAAAAATATGGAAAATTGAAAATCATGTTATATGCGGGAGTAGATGAAATAGTTGTGTTAGGGAAGTGAAATATTGATAATGTCTGTATTTAGAAACGATACCCAATGAAATAGAGATTAATAAGCATCTGTATGTTGTCCCTATTTCTCTCACTGAAAATAGATGTGGTAGCGATTATTGCTAATTTTTCTACTCTTGAAAACAACGAGTGAGACAGAGCTGTTTCTAAACTGATTGCTGAGTGAGGCAAAACTGATTGCTGAGTGAGGCATCGCCGTTTCTAAACTGATAGATATTGATGACGTTGTGGAACGTGGCTTAGAAGAATCCGTCTCAATCTTCCCTCAACTTTAGAAACATGCCCGTATTTAAATTCAATATTAATAGATTAGGTAGTGTATTTTCCAGTTTCTAGCTCAAGAACATGACCTCCAAAAACATGTTTTCCAAGATATGACCTTGACGCTTAGCTTCAGTTCACTCTATGACATTTGCTTTGCTTTAGTTCCTGCGAATAATTAGGAAACCTTTCTGAGCCTCGGTTGGGAGGATTTTCTGTAATTGTTTACTATTGATTTCACAATCCCTTTTTTTTTTTTTACCTAAAGTATCATCTCTGGTGGGAAGATGGGATTGCGATGGGATGAAAGGATTATGAGATTAGCAAACAAGCCAAAATGGTGGTTTTCATCGTCACGGTAGATGGGAAAAATATTTATTAATCAATTATTTCAAGCAAGAATTTTTGGGGTTGGGGAGGAGAATTTGTGACTGAGACCCATTCTGAAACATCTTGGATACTTTCGTAGTAGTTCAGTCTTAGTTTATAGAGGGCGCCATGTGTTTTATGTGGGAATTTCTACTCAGTTTTTAGCCTAAAATTAAACGAAACTAAACAAAACTAGCTTGTATTTAATTATTATTTACCCTAGCTTGGTTGTAATTTAGTTTACTTTAGATTTTGGCTGAAAAATGAGCAAAAATTACCATTTGGAACACGTGGCGCCCTCTGAAAACTCTAACGGAACTAATAGGGACGAATGTTTCAATAGGGTCTTTTCAGAGTTACAAATTCTCCTCCCAAACCCTATAAATTCTTGATTCAAATTATAGCGTTTCTTTCGTACTTGACAACTTTGAGCAAGACTGGAGGGAAGGTATTACAAATTCGGGGCCAGGGACAAATATCTTCAATATCCCTGCGCAACCTGCCCCTGAGCACCGCCAAAATCAAAAGATGTTGGAAAAAATGTTTAAAAGTCCTAAAACGATAGTAAATACGCGTATAAAAAAAAAAAGGTAACAGTTTCAGTGCCAACCGGACACGGACCTCGAAAGGAAGTGTTCAACACTAGAGAACTCAAAACTACATTTACATTCAGATAAAACCAAACTCAGTTTGTAGATGGACAGGGGGGGGGGGGGGGGGCGGGGGGGGAGGAAAGAGGGATCACGTGAAGAAACTGTCATCTAGCATTAGTGTAGCCAATTTACTATTTTGTTTTATGAATTTAATGAGATTTTAAAAACAACGTTCGGTTTTGGGCTGGTACCTTTTAATTGATTGTGGGGCTTGCCAAGAAACTATACGGGTATTTAATGAAGCACTCTTTGAAAACATGAGCATTGGAAAATGAGCATCGAAATGGATTTTAACTAACACCGGCAATTATACTTTGCATAATATATGACACAATAAAATTGTGAACCCAAGGAAGTGCTTCAGTCTCCTTGAACGAATATTCTTACTCGATTAGCCATATTCGGGTGAAATAAACGCTGCAAAATTTCAAGGAGTGCAATTGGCTGAACACGGAAAAGTGTAACACTTCCCCACCCCGACTGACCGACCAACACGACTGGTTGATAAGAAGAGCTGCACATTATACCACTTCAACACGTACCATGTTGTAGCACGCGAAACACCAGTAGCGTACACAGACCTCCGAGAGGGCAGGGGCAACTTGTGTAAAAAAAAGGGCACGCTGAGGATATTTTTTCTGGGGACCTTATTATTTTTGTTTTATTCTCTAGGCTCTTTTTTGCCCTTCTGTTTAGCTTGTCGCTCTCTTTTTTTGCCCTTTTATGCCCCTTCCTGGCCTTCTTTTTGCCCTTTTTGGGTCTCTACAGGCCCTTCCCCTGGCTGAAGCGCCAGCATTTATCAGTTCGGAAAACAAAAATAGGGCTTATTTTTTTTCAAAATATGGCATTTTTTCCCCAAAAGGGGGCAGGGGCAATGCCTCCCCTCCCTTGTGCGAATACTGTAGCAATGACTTTGTCCGTCTGTCCGTCCTTCCATTCGATGCCTTTTCAGAGAAAAACTGTTTTCACCATTGATACAGCATCCAAAAGTAAGTTAATATGAACTTTTTTAAACCGGAAGTATGAAGCGGAAGTGGCCCATAAGTGACCGGAAGTGGCCGACAAGTGAGCTCATCAATGGAACGGTAGCAGATAGAAACAAACGGTTTTCAGCATTACATCACCCCACCCCGCCACACTGCGAATCATGGTCTGCCATGATGCAGCCTGTAAGCCCCGCCCCCGCTTTTTTATGCCCTTTTGGTAGAAATAATTATTACTACTGGTTTTGTTTTGTTTTTGTAAGACGTAAATAAAGATGGGGCCAGAGACCATTTTTGCGAACACTATTCAAAATTGTAAAGAATGAATTTGTTTGTTTTTAGAATTCTGAATACAGGGGTATGAAAAATGGTGCCTGTCTTCATTTACTTCCACTGAAAATAGTTGAGTTTTTACCTTTTTCAGTTCTTTTTAGTTTATTTATCCGGAGGCTCCCAATCCCCCCGGCCCCCACCACCTTTCCTTATTGATGAAAGCAAGAATTTGTAGGGTTGGAGAGGCGAATTTGTGACTGAGACCCCCTCTGAAACGTCTTAGATTCATTCCTATTAGTTCGGTCTAAATTCACCGTGAGTTTTATGTGGGATTTTCTCCACAGTTTTCAGCCTGAAAGTAAACTAAACCATGAGCAATGGCTGTTTGCCGCGACGTCACCATGAGTTGGCCAATGACGAACGAGAACAACGGCTGTTTGGCCGTCTGATTGGACTAGCCCAGTCACGTGATATGCACGTCACAGCAAACAGCGATGGCAAAACGAAACTAGCTAGTATTTAATTATTGTTTAGTTTGGCTTAGTTGTAATTTAGTTTATTTTAGAGTTGAGCTGAAAAATGAGCAAAAAGTATTGAAACGCGTGGCGCCCTCTGAAAACTCGGACGGAACTAATAGAAATGAATGTAACACGTTTCAACAGGGACTTTTTTATAGTTACAAATTCTCCTTCCCAACCTTATAAATTATTGATGAAAGTGTGCTTTGCGCAGGTGATATTTCAGAAACTTATCTTCAGTGCATGCTAATTCCAGAATGAGACACACTAATTGCACGATAATGACTTGAACGTAGCTTAATTAGAATAGGATAGTTAAAACGGCGTTTTGAAAGGTGAGACTGCCGTTCAGAAAGAAGACCTGAAGCCTACTTAAATCACTTAAACTTTTCAGAGGAAGACTTAATTGCAGATACGACCAGTTGAAGCCATTTGTAAAGTTTACTCGATGAAAGATTAAGCTATCTGGTAGCAGAAAGCTTCAGGCCACCACACGTTCGTATATTAGCATACTCATGCATTACACAAGTTTCATACCATAGCCGCGCGCACTAACTTGTTAAAGTTAAACGAAGCAGACAGTCTGCATTAAAGACTGGCCTTGTGAAGATACAGGGTACACTAATCTGAGAAGGAAAGAAAAGGCAGCTGACCACTCTGACCAGTGCGTTGTGCTGTTGTTCGGGAACCCCGGGGACTGAGTTACAAAATATAAAATTAACAAAAAAAATTAAAATGAATTTTGTTCATAATGAACGGGCCGAGGAAGGACAATTAATTACCTTTCCCATATTAAAATCCACCTCTTACTAAGTTACAACGTGAACTCTTCTTCTTAATACTAAGACTAGCCATATCGTTTGCGTCGCTCACTCCACTGGCGGCGACCCATCCTTCATGCCATTTCGTTGATTCCAAGAGCATCACAATATCGACGTACTGATTTTTTCCGGCGTAAACTAATTCCAATTATTGCTCGCAGTTCGTCCATCACATCCCTCAGCCTGCATGCTCATGACTTCGTAGTTTTATCGGGAAAATTTGTTCATGCATAATAAACTTTGCATGAACAAACTATGACGTAATGAAAAAAAAAAGTCATGACGGTCAAAAAAAAAACTTTAATGTTATTTTTGCAGTGTTTTTCGAATATTTGAGGGTCATAAACTCAAGTTACACCGAGAAAAATAGGTCTAACCGAAACGCAATTTAGTTTGTCTTTCATTTGTTCCTACTCCCATCTTTGCAGGTGCCTTACTTCAAGACGAGTAGAGGTACACGCACACAAACACGCACGCACATCATATGATTTTAATGATTTTAGATTATTGTGAGCGCAGCGTAACTTGAGTCCTGCAGGTATTTTATGAGCGGCTATATCTTCCTGGAGGGAGCAGCTTTAATCGACGGCCACCATTGTTTTTGTAACCATCTAGGATATCAACAAGGTGCTCTGCTATCGAAAACATACAATCGATTATCTGTGTTCGTTCTGGGGCGAACTCAAGATAGGCCGCAGACACTATAAACAGTAAATTACTATATGTCAACATTTCATATATTATCAAGTTAATACCGATAACTAATTTTCGACTATAATTGAAACGCCATACTCGAACATGTGCGATACACCTCACAACTAGAAACAACGCAAGAACCCTACCTAACTATAATTCCGGAGTTTGCTCCTATAAGCCGGTTTGCATTCTGTACATTCATAAACTCGGTCGGGTGGGCTTTTCCAAGGCCCCACCAAACGATTGGAAAAGAAATACTTGACGACAATCTGAGTTAACCATCTTTACAACTAATGTCAACCGATGTTCCCTGGTGATACGTGTTCCTTGTAAAAACTTAGAAGGAACAGCATAAAAAAAATACCATTAATGATACAAAGGTGATAACATTGCATCATCTAGCCCAATTCAGTTCTCTCTCGCAGCAACCAAAGGAATGCACAAAAGCAATACTTTTAAACACAAAAATCAAGCCACGTGACTCCTTAATTGTTGAGTAATATTTTGGGGAGTCCTCGTGCACCTGAGAGCAATTTGTAAATATTAACGATATTACTGCCACTAGATGGCGCCAAGATGTTTTCTTTATATTCTACCGTGGTGCCATCTAGTGGCATGAATATCGTTAACTTTTACAGATTGCTTCCAGGTGCACGAGGGCGTACCAAATTTTTACTCAGTAATCCAGAAGGTTCGTGGCTTGTTTGTTGTGTTAAAAGATATTTCTTTTTGCATTTCTTTGCTGGCTGCAAGCGATCGCCAGAGAGAACAAAATAGCGCTCAATGGCGCTAGATACTCCAAACTTACTTTTGGTGTCAACCCGTCTTTAAGTTAGTGGTCGACCGAAACCAATTTTTTCACTTTCGGCCGAAACCGAAACCACTGCCGAAACTGGCAATTCGGTTTCGGCCGAAACCGAAACCACTACCGAAATCGATCAATCAGTTTCGGCCGAAACTGAAACCACTACCGAAACCGGAACCAAAACCTAACGTGAAAAGTATCAATTTTAATAATTTGACAAAAAAGCAGGAATAAAATCATAAAATCATGAATGTGTGGCCTCCAAGCCCCTCCCTCCACCCCTCCAACAAAAATATGTTTTAGAATTAAAAAAGAACTTGTCAGTCTTGCTACAAAACTTCAGGACTTTCGTTTGTATTTTTTTTTGTCACTACTAATTTTTTATTTTAAAAATAGTCTTATTTCTTCGTGTCAGTCCAGGGCACGGAAAAGGGCTTTTCATTCAGTAAGTAAGAGCTTTGCTTGAAAACATAAATAAAGACAAATACAAGCGTAAATACCCTCCAGTGCAACGAAGCCATTTAAATATTTTGAATTTGGATTTTTAAGAAAATTGTAGTTATTATTGAAGCGCATGGCAGATGCAAGCAGGATGTGTGATGGTGACCCATGGATGTCGACACCACTAAGCTACAGCCTAGTATTCTGTACGAAAATTGGATACTGCCAGGAGTTAGAACTGGTTTCGGCTTCACCGAAACTGAAGCATAGGATTCAGCCGAAACCGAAACCGTAACCGAAACCAGTTCATCGGTTTCGACCGAAACCGAAACTGAGCTATTAACTTCATGGCCAAAACCAGAACCGTAACCGAAACCGAAAAATTGCTGGTTTCGGTGCCAAAACCAAAACCGAAACCGAAATTCGGTCGATCTCTACTTTAAGTCTGGCTTACGACTTCTCGATTCAAATGTCTCAGGTCCTGAGATTTTCAATCTCTCCTGAGAGTTAAGTGAGTGTAAACTACCAATTGATTTTGTAAATCTATGTTGGACTCCCTCAATTACTTCAATGCCCTTCAATAAAAATGAAGACCGCACTGGACTGGCGTATTCTAGAATTGGACGGTACACCTTGTAGTTCCATATGAAGGTTCTCGTCTCTTTAAGAACCATTGAGCAACGTTTGATCTAAGAACAACGTCTGATCATTGCTAGGGGTTGATCTATCGTTTTAATAATAGCTTCCATACGTGAGTAGAAAACTTTTAGATCATTAGTAAGCCAAACACCCAAGTGTGATCGTAATTTAATGGTTAGAACACAATAAAGAGGAAGGAAAGAAGTGATTTCTTTTCCCTATATGGAGAACATGACACTTGTGTGTGGCAATTGGCAGCCGCCATGCTAATGACCAGCGGCCAAAATTACCAATTTCATTATTTAAAGTTTCACGTTCAAGTGCAGCTTTACCATTTAAGTTACCAAATCATCAACATACTGAAGTAAATGACTTGAAGATGTACTGCTGATATTGTTAATGAATATGACGAATAGGGTTGGTGCTAAGACCGACCCCTGTGGTACACCACTCCCAACCATCGTAGAACGTGATGCTGATTAACCAACAACTTTGTGTGAACAATATGGAGAAAATCGGCAACCTAAGTAATTAGTGCGCTAGAAAAAACAATATTTTAATTTAGAATGAACAACCGAATCACCATAATGTTTCTGATAACACGTTCCATTCCTTTGCACGCTACATGTGTTAGTGTATACGCCTGTAATTTGACTGATATTGGGGGGGGGGCGCCGCCGGGGGGTGGGGGGGGATCAAGCAACGTAGCGGTAGTGAACGATAGTTTTTCTTCCCCTTGTTATCGGTGGTGTTGTTTTTACTTTAGGGCGTCGAATCCAAACTGGGTTATTTTTCCTTCTTCCTGGTTGCAAAATGCTTTAAAAGTCGTCTTTTTTGGTGTTTTTTCAATTGTTTATTTATTTAATTGTATCCCGAAGTCTCAAAGAGAAACTTGTATGGGTTACATCAAGTAGAAAATAAATTACAATAAAATAATTTTTACAAAAAGCGAGAAAAAAATGAATGTATAAAACAAAATAGGAATCAAAGTTTAAAGCACAAGAACAAGATAATGAACACATGATGACGAATCCTTCTCGATCAAACGTATTATAAAAAAGTGCTATGGCTTAACAAATGTATGATAAGAAAGTACTTAGTTTTAAGAGCAGAATACAAAAACATGAAAACATCATAAAATAATACCTATTTATTAATAAATCATTCTCTGATTATTCACTTAACGTGGCCAATACTAGTCAAAGTAGTGAGTTCAGCTGGTAGCTGGTTAAATATTGTTGGTATGTAAAAATTTTGACATCTTGTTCCAGAACTGGTTTTTACCAAAGGAATTTCGTATCTAATGGTTTCATCCCTCAGATAACCTTTTTTGAAATATCAATATTTTATGGTCTTTATTAAAGCAATTGTTTAAAATAATTGTATAGTTTCTTAATTTTATTACATCAAGCATCTTGTAATGTTTGTATAGGTCTTAAGTCCAGGTATCAGAATTCACTTTCTTAAATAGAAAGTGAGGTGATGCGAAATGGAATGCGAAATATGCGAAATAGAAAGTGTTGATGCGAGAGATCTATGAAATCTGCCTTGGAAGTGTACAGTAAGTTTAAAGAGATCCTACAATCGTAGTTGATGGAGAAGAAGCGGCTATAATCAACACTGCAAATATCACGTAAAAGGGAGTAGGGGAGCCTGAAGCCAGATTTAAGCCTACGCAGTTCCAGCGAGTCAGCCTTTAAGCTGTACGGTTTATCACTTGGTGAACGATTGCTGAACTGGCTCGACATGGTCAATGTCCCTAATTAAGTGTGGGGACCAAACGTTTTATAGTTACGTTACATGGCACTTGAAGAACGAAGCTGCAAGCAAGTAAATTAGTTAGACAAAACCGTAAAAAATTGATTAATCATTTATAACACCAGGAATTTATAGGGTTGGGGAGGAGAATTTGTAGCTGAAACCCCTTCTGAAACGTCTTATGTTCATTCCCATTAGTTCCGTCGAAGTTTATAGAGGGCACCACGATGTTTTATGTGGTAATTTATACTCAGTTTTTAGCCAAAAATAAAACTAAACTAAACGAAACTAGCTTGTATATAATTATTATTTACTTTAGATTAGTTGTAATTTAGTTTACTTTAGATTTGGGCTGAAAAATGAGCAAAAATTACCAGCTGGAACGCGCGGCGCCCTCTGAAAACTCGGACGTAACTAATAGGAATGAATGTAACACGTTTCAATAGGGACCTTTTAGAGTTACAAATTCTCCTCCCCGACCCTATGAATTTTTGATATTACCAAGAATTTATAGGGGTTTGGGAAGAGAATTTGTAACTCTAAAAAGTCCCTATTGAAACATGTTAGATTCGTCCCCATTAGTTCAGTCCGATTTTCAGAGGGCGCCACGTGTTCTATCTGGTAATTTTTGCTAATTTTTCAGCCCAAATCTAAAGTAAACTAAATTACAACTAAGCTAGTCTAAATAATAATTAAACTTAAGCTAGTTTCGTTTAGTTTAGTTTAATTTTAGGCTAAAAACTAAGTAGAAATTCCCACATAAAACACGTGGCGCCCTCTATAAACTAAGACTGAACTAATGTGAATGTGTCTAAGACGGTTCAGTATGGGTCTCAGTCACAAATTCTCTTCCCCAACCCTATAAATTCTTGATATTGCTAATAACTCTTTGATGACAATTTTTTTACGGTTTAAACGATAATGGCAATCGCATGGAGCTGGCTCTTTCTTTTTTAGTATTCTGTATAGTGAGGCTGTGAAGACTAATAGCAGCGACTTTTTCCGTCCGTCCCCTTTTCAGTGGCAATCGAGTGGACTTTAAAAAACACGGCAAATTAAAACATCGTTGCTCCTCATAGCCAATGGGATTTCTCGACATTTGATCGCCGCATTTAACCATTGCAGGAAGACACGTAACCGTAAAAAAAAAAAAAAGATTCCGTTAACAACAGACATAAGTTTAAAGATTCTTCGTTACCACGGCATCGTGAAGTCTCGACACCGCGTTGCATGAATGAATAGGCCTGCTCTTGAACCCAATTATCCCCTAGCTGGTACCTTCAAAATTAAAACGGCAGGTAAAAAATAGGCCTAAAAGCTGGAAATTGGGCCTAAAACCTAAAACTAGGCCTAAAAGCTATCACATTTTTAACCTACAACTGTGATGGTTACTAATTTTAGGATATACTAAAATTACCCGGCGTAAAATTTCGCCGATCTAGCTGGGCCCCATGAAATTACGCACCCCGCATAAAAATTACTTACTAACTAAAAGAGTAAATTCAATATTTTATAACTTTAGATGTCATATACGATGGTGATGCATATCAACAACACTTAATTTATAATTAATTTGACTCCTTTTGCACCGCCAGTGCTGTTTGCAGAAATGTATAAAACCCGTTTTATTAGGTGAGATCAGTTTCCGTGCACGGATTTCACCAGGCAGGGTCGATAGTTTTACTGGGGAACAATTTTTATCCTCCCTCTTGTATCCTCTTTGTAGTCCTTGTATCCCAGGGAATCTCAGTACAGCACTTTCTGAATTAACACATTTTCCCGTAATTTGACTAATTTTGCACCGCCATTGCTGTTTGCAGAAAAGCGTAGCAAAGCATGGAAAAGCCGTTTTCTTAGGGAAAATCAGTTTCCTTGCCCAAATTTCAACAGGCAGGGTCGATAGTTTCATGACGCTGCTCTATAGGGTCGTTAACTGCATTGTATCTCTTAGTAGCGGTACTAAGGTTAATTGGAGATACGATGCTACTAAGAGATAGGATGCAGTCATAACGATCCAAACTGCCTCTCGACTCCTTGACAGGAGGCCCTGAACCTAATCTAGATTTTTCTAGGTGTAAAGCCATTGGGCCTACCTACCACACTCTGGTCCTAGGGAACAATTTCAACTCTAAGCCACAGGTTGTCGATATTGGTAACACCTTTAAAGGCGGTAGACCCACGCTCACCCCAAGCAAAAGTAACCCCCAAGTGAAGATGCTGTTAATTTCTAAACAAGTTATCCGACTAAGCAAAAATGCTTTGTTTAGTGATTTCTACAGCAATCCTGAGTTGGCTTCCATCCTTCCCGTTATTGTATTAACTGGTTGAGTATTAACAGTGCACGGCCTTCCTCCTTAAAATTTTATCCGTTAATCTGGCGATGAAGCTAGAAAACCTAATCCTACTGACACGCTCTAAATCTCCTTAATGCAATGTAAATGAAGAGGACGGCAGGGCTTCTCGTCGCATAAACAACTAATCAAATTACTGGGGGGAAAAAAGGGAGCGAAGGGTCAAGCAAATCCACTTAGGCTGTCGCGTTCGCTAAGCGCAAGGACTCGGTCTCTGCTATTTTGGTCACCACCACGGACGAAAAATTTCCTTTGTAAAGTTTGCCATATTTCCCCTATTTTAAAAGCCCGTCTCGAGCTGATGCAAGTCTGTCTCTATTTAGCGCCGGGTTCAAACCTGTTCTTTTCTTTTCGATAATTATTGACAGCTCTTAGCAGTGAAAGTTTATTTGAAAGCTATCTGTTTGCAACATGGTTTGCAACGCTGGTTAGGCATGGTAGCTCTTGTGTATGTCCGTGTTCGATCGAATTTTATTTTCTTAAAATTTTCGCTTCGCTCACTCAATCAGCGAATCCTGTGACTCAAATCACTCAATCCACCGCTAATACTCCCCATCCCCCTTTCTACGATCATTTCTATTATATTCTTCCATGTTCATGTTCGTGGAAATATCAGCCATCATGTGTCTCAAATCTGCCCAACCCCCTCACGGCTAATGATTCCCCCTCCCCCCTTTCTAATAATCACTTCTATTATATTCTTCCATGTTCATTCTCATGCTGACGGAAATAAATCAGGCACAAAGTGATCACGAAGCTGCCCCTTAGAAAAGCATGCTGTCCTAAAAAGCTTTCCCCAATGCTCCCTTCTACCAGACGTGCGGTGCCTTATACTTAACTCTTATAGCCTACTCTTATACAAACTCTTGTATGTACTGCTCAAAAGTAGTTAGTCTTGATTTATGCGATCTTATTATGTAGATAGTATTTTTTTTTAAATAAATATTTAAATATATTTATAATAATATTTTGCGATTTTTTTTTAATATTTTAATATATTTGAATGTTTACACAAGCTACCCTAGTTTTGGCGCCTCGGTTTGCTCGGTTTGATTCACTGGGTTTTTTTGATGAAAATACAAGCGAATTAAAAGAGATTAAAGACGAAACGCCACCTCCCTTTCCTTATTCGCTGGTGTAAAAATTAGCAGGGAAAGACTGCGTTACTCACTTAAAGCCGTTAACAAATTCCGTTTGCTGATTAGATCACTTTAGAAACGAGTCAATATTTATGAATGGGGGTGGGGGGGGGGATAAGGGGCTGATTCATACGAGGCAGTTGAATTGGGGCAGGGGGCCAAGACGATTTTGTATTCAAGCGAATCTGGGGGTGTCAAGTTGTTTTTATCGAACGGGTTACTGACCTGCTGTGCGGCACAAAAGGTATGTAGCATAAATATGTTTATTTATTGTTTTCGTTAAGCAGGACAGAAGTGTGGCTACCGCTCTTGAATTAAATTGAATTGAACTGAATTAAATTGAATTGAATTGAATTATCCTCCGGGTAAATTGTCCCTCTCATCGTAGTGGGACTGATAACTCAGTTTGGGTTCGTGCTCCATATAAAGCAAGAGGATCGGAAGTCATGCTCCTGATCGGAAATTATCAAATTAAGATGTTAGAAATGTCAAATAAAAAAAAGCATTTCGGATCTCTCCAACCCTCACCAAGGCTCCCAGCGAAGTAAGCAGCACCCCCCCCCCCCCAAAAAAAAAAAATACAGACACTAGCCGTTCATCAACGTTTCGCTGCTGGGTTCAACTATCCCCAAAAGCAACCCCCAGTTGTTTACCCCTGGAAACAATATGATTTTAAGATATATTTGCACAACGATTTCACACTCAGACACTATAAGTAGTCAGAAAATTCGCACTGATACGGTGGAACGCATTTAACCTATAATTACGTCTAGAAGTTTCCAGGTACAGACGTTACCACAGCAACGACACTTTCCCTACTGCACTTGACTCTCAGGTATTTACCTCCCTCCCTCCGAAAAGTCCAGATGTGGACCATATCCCGGCTTCTAGATCTATATAGTCACATCCGGACCTCCAGATACGATTCATACCTGAACAGATACTATCGGTACCTTCCTAAACGACCAAACAGAGCGAACCAAACGCACCACTGTTGGTGACAGTTTGGCCAAGCTGTCACTCAAGCATGAAGGAGCGAAAGTGCGGACGGACGAGGGAGCTACGCTGCTCTGAGTGGAGGGGAAATTGAATACTGTCTTTTGGTTGGAAGGGAACATAGGCAGCTAACAGAGCAAACGGAATTGCCGACTTTTGTGCAATAGATGCCTGATGGGCTTGAGTTTGGAACTCACAACAACGTGAATAGGCCTATAAATTTGTTTGAATTAAAACTACGATATTAGGCATCGCAACTACGATATTAGGCATCGCAACTATTAAAGGAAGTGGGGAGGGAAACGAAGTTTGTTGCTCAATATAAAAAAAATAAACAATTTAATAGAAGGAAAAGGATTTTACTGTACATTCGGATGAGATCACTATGGTCGGAGCTCTGAAATAAAATACAAGATAAACACCGACTGTCCGGTAAAAGTAAAAATAGTTGTGTTTGCCATTTTTGAACAAGGTAGAGTCCATGAGAAAAAGTTACGTTAATACTTGCTTTAAAAGCACTAGGCAAAAGATTAATATAAACCAGCTTGTGTTTGAATGCTAGAACGCATTAAATTTAAAGTATTATCGCAGCCGCAAATAATAACAATTAGCGTGCAGTCGAAGTTTTCATGGTTGCTAAAATCGTCACCTTAGTATAGAATAAAAACGTCGAGTACGGGTCCTCATACATGTATGTGGTTGAGTGACTATTGTCAGCCCCTCCTACAACAACACTAAGCTAGTCGGCTTTATGCCTGTAAGAAATTCGAGAATACAAATAAATATTACTAGTTTAGGTGGAAAAAGGCGACGTGAATTGCGTGCGGCGGCGCTCAGTTTGAGCACTTTTTCAAATGGCTGTAGAGACCAAAGTATGATGAATTTCGCAGTTCTGTTTCCCCAGAATGATAGATAAAGTTCAGGGCTATTAAACGGTGAAAACCAGAGTCGATTTAGTCCATTTTCCGTGGAGATCCATAATTTTAAAGTTCTGGTCTTGATAATAGGCCTAGCGCTCGCGAGCGCTAAGAAAAACATAGAGTCCCCGAGTTTTTGATGTTTGGTGCCGGTTCGCCTAATCAATCTCAGGATTTCAGGTATCCTGCCTTTGCATGCCCCCACATGGGAGATTTTATTTGGGGCTCCTGTTAAACTCCAAATAAAAGCCTACAACAAAAGGTTAGTGCACATAGGTATCATAGGTATGTCACAACACAAGCTGCCAAGCCATGTAACTAAAATTTGCAAAGAAACACCATTGGTTATGCAATCATCAAACAACATAGAAAGTTCCAACTTCTATAGGATTTGTCGTTTTCCATTTACTTTCAAAATGTGAGAAAAAAGTTTTGAGCTACTTGTTCCTAGCTCCGAGTTAGTTACAAGTTTTAAAAGTACACTAATTTTACGTTAAATAAAATTGCTAAGTTTTGTTCTAGTTTTTGTGATTTTGTCGCAAAATTAAATTAGTAACGCAAAATTGACAAAGTTAAAACACTAGTTTTACAGAAATAAATGTTATTGGTGGTCCGCACTGCCTGCGCAGGAATATCGTACACACCGTTTGAATATTTAAGCAAAATAAAAAGTACAGGTTATGTTTTTGTACCGGTAATTGTTAACTATTAAATGATATAATCGCAACATTTAATACTCTAACTCTTCCGCCGTTCACAGAATGCTATTTTGATTATCCAGGAAAGCATCGAAAAAAACCTCGAGCCGCACTCCTCAGGACCTAGCCTGCGATAAGGATCGGAATAGAGGGTACTATAAGCGCATGCGCAACTATAAGCCCTATTTAAAGTTAACAGATTACCACTGGACTGATTTAAGGTATATCAGACAACTTGTTTACATATGAAATTTAAACACAGAGGGATTTTGAGGTAGACCCCATAACTTACACATAAAATACAACGCTGGGAGGTTTTATGGGTTATACCCAACAACCTTTTAAACAGGGCTATCCTTTATCTCCCAGGGGTAGACAGACACATTTTTTAAAGAAAAATGTTTCGTGAAAACTTAAAGAGGAGATAGCCAGGGACCACTAACCTCCCGTAGAATATTCCTAATGAACATTTAAACGTGTAGTATAATCTCTGTAAATGTCCTTCCACAAATTAAGGCGTTGATAGTGACAGGGAGAATAACATTGGCACTTAAAATTTAGGTGTAAAGATCCGAAATGGGAAAGCTGACAGTTTCTTTGAGTGAGGTTGTCCTGACAACGTACCTCTTAACAATTTAAGAAAATTTACACACAAAAAGGTGCAAAGTAATTTTTTTTGCTCCACCACTGGTTTAACTTTTAATAAAAAAAAACACTTTTTAGGTTAAACAAAATACCTACTCACGGTATCTGCATTAGTATTAGACTTTCCAGGTTTGTATTTAACCTCATAGTCATAGTCTTGAATAGTAAGACTCCAACGCAACAATCTGGGATTTTTGCCACACATTTGTTTAAGCCAGTGAAGCGGATTGTGGTCTGATTCGATGAAAAACTTGGTGCCATAAATGTACGGACGAAGTTTCGCAACGGCCCAAACCAAACAAGCACACTCCTTTTCTGTAGTTCCAAAATGTTGCTCCCTTGCTGTCAATTTACGTGAAGCATAAAGACTGGGGTGTTCATCACCATCGAACACTTGGGACAAAACGACGCCCATACCTCGTTCAGAACAGTTGCACTGTAAAATAAAAGTTTGACTGAAGTCGGGACCTCTCAGGACTGGAAACGTCACTAGAGCTTGTTTCAAAGAGTCAAACGCTGTTTGTTTAGAATCATCCCACAAAACGGGATCTGGTGCTTCCTTTTTCAAGGAGTCTGTAAGACACGCACAGGTTTCAGAATAGTGATTGACGTACCTTTGATAGTACCTTACCAAACCGAGAAAAGAACGGACATCCTTCTTAGTTTGTGGCCTAGCGAATTTGCACAGCCAAAACTTTGACTTCAGAAGGAGTTCGAGAACCTCCACCCACTTCATGACGCAAGAAGGTGGCTTTGCTACAAGCAACCTGCGACTTTTTGGCGTTAACCGTGAGCCCGGCTTTCTTGACAGCAGAAAGAAAGTTCTATACATTATCGAGATGTTGTTGCCACGTTTCGGCACCAACAGCGGTGTCATCTTGGAAAGGAGTAACATACTCTTCCATGCCACTAGTGACACCATCCATCAACTTCTGAAAGCAGAATGGGGCATTCTTCATCCCCATGTTCATCATGAGGGGGAGCAAACTTCCCAATGGGAGTTGTAATTGTGGCGGCTAAAGAAGCCTGTGGCGTTAAAAGCACTTGCCAAAATCGTCTATTGAGGTCGAAAATGGAGATAAACTTCCATTTTGCAGCTCGTTCAATACATTCCTCTATGTTGGGAATGGGGTAGTCTTTTGTGGCGGTGTTATTGTTCAACTCACGGTAGTCAGCAACCGGACGTGGGCTGGCATCTTCCTTCTGAACAATAATCATGGGAGACCCGTGTTGTGAGTCGGTTTCCAATTAAACCCAGATCCGCCTAATCTCTGAAACAATTAAGTCATGCTCATACTTTGCATGGCGATAGTATTTGCAGGGTTTCACTTGTGGATCAATTAATTCCACATCATGTTTGTCTAGGTCGGTACGACCCGACAGAGTGGATAAAACACCTTCCACTTGTTCAAAAACATCAAGAAGTCGCTCTTCTGCTGTTCAGTTAACGAGCCCATTTTCTTAAAAAGGACCATAGCCTCCTTAGCAGTAAGGTTGCCATCTCCGGGCTGACCTGTCCAAACATGGTCAAGGTGAGCAGACTCACGCTCATCAGCAAAAGCATAATTAGAAGCTCCTTCCCTAGGCAAGTAGGGTTTGAGCAGGTTGACATGGTAGACTGTCTCCTTCTGAGCACCAAACGATTTTTTTATTACATCTTTGGTGTCAGACAATCTTTTCAACACCAAACATGGGCCATCCCAATAAATATTAACACTGGCGATAGCCAGTGTTAGTAAGGGTCGACCTAGGACCT
>JAHWFP010190665.1:3006-39296 GCA_023313725.1 Lithobius niger
CCCCCCGCAAAAGGAAACAGTGAGTAAGTCGGGTGTGACCAATTCGCAAACGGGCCAACACAACCTCCTCACGGCCACCTCCTCCTTTCAATGGATTCGAGTCAATTACCTAGACATGAAGTGAAGAGCAAGTCAAGTCAAATCCATTTTTACCTAAAAACCGTTGATAAGCAATTCCATTCCAGATCAATTCCAGTTCAAATGGGGTTATGCCACTCCGAAGAAACCTAAGTGCATTAAGGCAGGTGCCTTACTGTACTACATTATTTATAACATGTGACTTTCGCTGTATGTCTTGCTTACGTCTTTCGTCAGTCACCTTAGTGGTATCAGACCTCAGCAATCCTCACAATTCCTATGATCTCTTACCTGTCACAGTCTGTATGAGCAGGAGAAACAAATAAAAGTGGATACCTTGGTATCATTCAAAAACAACTTCGTAAAGGGCTAAAAATAATCCGTCTTGGACAGTCCGACATCTAAATCCAAAAAGGCAAGGCATTAAGACTGCACTGTGTTAATTTTATATTGCAACAGACGTTCGGTGAATCAAATATCTCGTTAACTCAGTGATGGGCACAATTTCATTTCAATGGATTTGAGTCAATTACCTAGACATGAAGTGAAGAACAAGTCAAGTCAAATCCATTTTTACCTAAAAAACGTTGATAAGCAATTCCATTCCAGATCAATTCCAATTCAAATTCATGAGTCAGCGTCAATTCCAACCAATTCACTGCCATGTTTCAACTCAATTCAAGTTATAGCCAGATTTCTGTATTTCCTAATTCAAATAATTTCCAGTCAATCTTTTCGTTTCTCATTCTGACAAATTAATTCCAATTCACTGATTTGCCATGGATCCAGTGTTAGTTCCAGTCAATTCCCGGTTGATTCAGTAAATATTTTGGCCAATTCCATTCACTTCCACCCAATTCAGCCTTAAGTCCAGCATAATTTCGGGTAAATTTTGACAATATTTACGTTATAACCGCTTTAGACGCTCTCAGTGAATTTTCGGGCTGAAATTGGATAAATTGATTTGAATTTTGAGGAATTGGCATGAATTTCAGGCGAAATCAATTTAGGTCAAAACATGGAATTTTATGTGAAATAAAAATCAATCAAAACTAGGCAGTGCCAAGTCAAGTCAACCTGCGTGCTGAATTGATGGTCATCAAGTCAATTCCTACCAAGTCAGTTTATAATTTCGGCAAATAACCAAATTCAAGTCCAAATCAAGTCAAGTGGAAGTGAAGGCTAAGAAAGTCAATTCCGTGAATTCATAACCTGGAATTGTCCAACGTAGAATCAATTCCACCACGTCCACAAATTTGGAATTTAGTCAATTAATTCCAAGTCCCGAATTGACTTGCGCCCATCACTGCGTTCACTACATCTCATTTATCGCCCAGAATCTTCTTTCCTCTGCACACTTGAGAGTCTATCGTCTTTATCGACGCCTGAGTATCACTCGTTCTTTTGACAAATTTGCACTTAGTTTCTGACGATCCTTCCAAAAAAAAAAAAACTACTTTCCTTTTTTTCCGACCAGCTGCCTACAACCAGATTCATTGGGCGCGTAAAACAAGTCAGCCTGACTTAGAGCCTGGCTTCCTTTTTTTTTTTTTTTTGTATTTTCCTTCTTCTTTCGTTCTCTCTTTCTCCTTTAGAGGGCGCCATTCTCTTGATGATCAGCCCGGATGATGATAGATTGCTCCCGCCTGGTTTGCCTTTTCGTGACGTCAGAAGTACAAGTACGTCGTAAAAACAAAAATAAATAAAAACGGGCTGAAATTCTTTCTATGTTTCTGAATATTTACGTAAAATTTTTATCAAACGCGAGAGATGCTGTGTTTACACAAGTGAGGAAGCGAGAAATATTAGGAAAGAATTGGTTTAAATGGAGAGAGAAGAAGACAAGTTTTGCCCCTATAGAGACCAGGAGGAGGGATCGGCTACCGTGCAAGCAGTGGCATAACTACTGAATTGAGAACGTTAATTGACATGCCCAAGGATGAATAGTGAAGTTTTTATGTTTTGATTCTATACAGTGGTGCACCCAAGGGGTTGAATTGTGGGGGTCGGGAGGGGGGGGGGAGGGAACAGTACCCACTCCAAACGTAGACAATTAACTGACTTTTTTAGAATTTCAAAAGCACTAAGGTTGGCGAAAATGAGGTTTTGTAGGGTTCCGAGTGACTTAAAGATTTAAAGGGTTCTGAATCCGATGGTTCCGATACTTAAAGGGTTCCGAGAGAATTAAAGAGTTCAGAGAGTTAAAGGGTTCCGAGAGACTTAAACACTTAAAGGGTTCCAAAAGATTTAAAGCATCCCCCCCCCCTTCCGTAAACCCCTTAGCTGATTTCTTTTACCCCTCTTAAGTAAAATTCCGGGTGCGCCACCGATTCTTTGTATTTTTTTTTTTTTTGGGTGGGGTCCCTAAATTGTTGGAGAACGGGGCACTGATATCTTTGATGCTGCACTGCGCGCATGAATGTTTAGCAAGTGTATTGCAATACGAATTAAACAAGCAACACATGAGGATAGAGATAAGCCAAGGACATTTACACTGGCTGCGATATTTCTTTACTTACTTGAAATGAACTGATAGCATATGAATGGGATTGGATCAAGGATGATTTTAAAGGAGGAGGGGGTTTGGGGGTGAGTGTAGAGGATATTGCACCTCTTCAATGTTTAGTTATTCGGCAAAGCGGTCAGCAAAATTCGAAATTTAGTTGTTTTTACTCGTCGGAAAACTAATTAACAAACTTACATAGTTAGAAATTACCATTTCCCAATAACTAGATATTAATTATATATGATGAGCAAAACACGAAAAGTTCGGGTCCAGTCGAGTTCTGGACTTGGGCTCAAACTCGATTCGATCAACTTGTACGAAAACTCGTAAGGTTTTGATATTTCAAGTTTTCTGTGTGACGCATTATATAGAACTCAATATAGCTACTAATTAGCAATGAACTTAAAAAAGAGAAAAAAGCTAATCCTCATTCTCAGATACTTACACGTTAATCTAATTGTTACGTAGTTTTTAATTTAGATTTTTTAATTCGACGATCAGAGACATCGAAACGTAGCCGGAGAGATCTGCTAATTTAAAGTATATAATTGCAAACATCTTACAATTCGGACAAGGCGAGTCGAGTTGCCTTATGTAACTTACAGTCCAACATTTTATCTTTAACTAAAAATAGTGTTTCAAAACCCTAACTTGACTCGAAACTCGAATCATTGACCAGATACTCGACTCAACTCAAAATGAAATTGGGTCAGCACAATTAGTCTAATGTCAATGGATTTGTGTTGACCTCGTAGTTCTACTACAAATCTGATGCCATCCAGATGCGCCACCCACTCACAAGGCTGGACATATGTTTCTGTTTTGCTGACTGTTGTTAAGTCAGCGAAGCGAGCATCCGCGTCGATGCAGTATGGTGACTATAACAGGTTGCTGTTGTTATTGTTGTAGGTTTGACGTGCCTCCATCTTTCGACATACCACAAAACCCCCACGAGAACGAAACCCTTGGAGGGAAAGAGAGGGACGAATCGTGACAGACATCAGGAACAAGTCGGTCTACTTGGACACTGCAATTTTCGCCCCAAAACTTGGGGTGAAAGTAAAACGGATAAGTAAAACTGGTTAATGAACATAAAATTGCTAAAATCTCAGACAGGTTAAGCAGGAAAAACGAACAGTACAAATTCTGTTAAAGATTATTAGAATCCAGTACGACAAAAATAATAAAACATTTAAAATAAGGTTTAGTTCATAAAATGGATAAACAGCACAACCGAAAGTTCAGTGGTATCAGGCACCAAACAATATGGATTACAAATCAGAAATGGTTGCGTACGACAGGTATATGAGGGAGATACAAATGTAGCACGTATATGTATAGAGTCGTCAAATTTTAGTAAACTTGACAAGTCGGCAAACTCAAGAAGATGGCGCATTTGATCAGACTAAATATTTGGTTGACACCCCTCTGACTTTATGCCTTCCGACTGGATGGACACAGTTGCAAATGGCGGCCAGCCTTTACAGAGTAGTATAATGACTCAAAATCGTCCTGTCTCACCCCGAATTTCAACGCTATAGTTTTTTATATCATCTTTTAACACAGAAAATCAAGAAAGGACAAAGTTATCATGCTATAAACAAGAAAAACATAAGTACCATTCAAAGTTTTTACGTGCTTTAGTCACAGTTTAGAATTACAGAGTTGGGAAAATAGCTAGTTCGAAAAGTGCTAATTGTGATCCACAATAAAAATCGGAAGAATAATAAGAATGGGCTGTAGCAATTTTCCAATGGACATCCATTTGGACTTTCCCCGCTCTAAAACGTCCAAAAAGCAAAGGAAATAGATTTGCATCTGTAGTTATTTAACACTAACCGAGCTCATTTAGCTTTCCATCCTGGAAATATCTTCCAGCGAACAGGGCATCGCCACTGTTGTCAACAATGCGAGCGAGCTCAAACGCCACCGAAGAAATCGTTCGTCTTTTTATTTATTGTCATGGAGGGATAGGACGACTCTCATTTAATTAAACGAGGTCACAGATGTTTAACCGCCATAGAAGTTACCATGGGAAAGAAACTTTGTTATCTACAGCTTGGTGGTACATCGCTTGGCTTCTGATCATGGTGTAGATGTTGACGAATTGAGCTCGAGTGTTCGGTGGAGAGAATTGAACCGACCCCAGAATTGCCCAGAATTTTTATATGTCCACACGTGACTTTAAAAAACGCTGGGGTGGAGGGTTTAAATGAAGATACAAGCCTCGAATCGAGTGTGCTGGCAGACATAATATTTTTTCTTTTGTAGTCGGAAATAAGCCAATTTCACACATTATTGTACAATAAAAACCACGGAATTTCCGATTAACGTTTATATGTTATTAGTCCGTGCCGACTATAAAGTATCATGCGAAATACAAATGTATTATTTCCTAAATTCAGGTTTTCTGCGTACACTGGAAATAACAGAATTACATCGAAAGATGTAGTTCCTCTTGATGCGTGAAGCGATTCAACTGGAATTTGGTACGCATTTTTTTCTTTATGTACACGATGTAGGTACTTGAGTTTACACCAATTGATAGAAATATTTAAATGGCGTCCAAAAAAAATTAGTCTGCGGTAGTTACTGCCAAAGCAACTAAATCTTCTTCCTCAAGTGTTTGGGCGAGCGATGTGTAAGAACTTAAACAGTGGAATCTAACACAGACGATTATTTACTATTATTTATTTATTGCAGGGTCTCTCACATTGTTGTTACAAGGAACGGCTGTGACTGTTGGGGGCAGATACTTTGGAATTACGCAGGCTGAAACATGGTCTTACTTTGACTTACTTGTTGCTTCACAACATGGTCAATTTTAACTTTGAGTATTTTTCACGTTGCGCACTGACACTGCGAGGGGGCATCCGTTGAAACTGATTGCACTTTCTGTAGGACTTGTCGTGGCTAGTTTTTCTTGCTTTTGGTGGTGAGGGTTTGGAACTCCCTTCCTGATCATGTAGTGATGGCGCATAATGTGACAGGCTTTAAAGCAAAACTACCGGTTATAAACGATCATCTTACAACTTTTACACATTATATTTTTAACTATAGTAACCCAGTATTAGAGACCACTTTGTGGTCTTTCCGTGTCCGGTCGTATTTTTTTTGTAGCGAATTTAATCAAGGCTGGCTGTTAGTGATCCACGGATCCTTGTCAGACCTGCTGCTCCTTCGGCAAATTGTACTATTATTATTATTATTATTATTATTATTATTATTATTATTATTATTATTATTTAGTGGCGGCGTAGAGCTATACGACTCCTATTAAAATAAGAAGAATCTTGTGTCTTATGTCTGGATCCGGGTGCAGTATTCGTTGGCGGCAAAAGTGAATGCACACAGTCTTGTCCGGAGAAAACCGGAAACCATTACTGACTGCCCAGGTCTGGACTTTGTGCGTCAATTGGGCGATAAGTCTGTCCTCCTGTCCGGTGTTTTTCAATTTTTGCAGGAGGTACAGATGTATGACAAGATTTAGGTTAGGGGTTTGTATAATATCTCTGTAATGTGTGGTGCAGTGCCAACCCGGACCACTGCACTGTGACTGAGGTTGGCGCTAATGACCAAGCTGTCGACGCGCCATTAAGCCTCATTCCCCCCCCCCCTCTTATGTCTACAAGTTAATCGTGTCTATCATCAGGAAACGAGTTTTCCCTTTTGCTTCCCTAAGCTGTAAAATCTCTTTCGCTTGGGGAAGCTACTAAGGAAAAAAACTTTTTCCTGATTTACGATTAATATGTGGGGATACGGATATAAGACATAAGAGCCTAACTATTGTTAATAGGAGACTCCTATAGATCTACATTGTCACAAAATAATCATCTGAGCAATCATTTTCACCTGACGCAAGCGTTTGTCCTTGTTCGTGATGACTGTGTAACGTTTCCACTGGTTCAAGTTCTTACAATATTACAATCGCTCGCACCAATTCCTCAGGACAATTTTAATTCCTTCGACGAACCGTACCTGTTGCAAACTGTTTTTTGGACGCCATTTTGAGCAGCCATTTAAAATTTTTATCAACTGGTATAAAATCAAGTACATGTCTTATTTCAAAAAAATATTCTTACCATTCGAATACCTTCATGCGTTTGACTATCTGACGAAAACCGTTTTTTGGGGTCACATTTTGGGCCACCACTTTGAACTTTCATAAACTTGAATAGGACAGACAAAGTGCCAAAATTTGAGTTAAAATTTCGACTTTCACATCGCTCCCGTGGCCCATGAAAGAAGGTTGGCCTGTCTGTACGTAATTCATCTGTGCATTGTTACTTCACTAGACAGAGAAACCAACTGCATTATGAATTTCACCGGACTGAGCTTAATAAGCGTTCACTGAGAGGCAAATTACTCCTACTTGGAACCAAATTCCTGTGGATATTGAAGACGTTCCATCATTTACTATATTTCTAAAAACACTTTTCAATCAGTGTGTTGAAACTGCAACAACCACAATTAAAGGGATATACCTCCCAGAGCCATTTTTCTCGATGCTCCACATCAAAGGTCTATTTCCTTACCCTTAGTCTTTCCCTAGCTAAAAATCCTTTTTAAAATGTGGTATCTAGGAAATTTTCTGTTGAATATAATGGAACTTTATTTACGAACGATGCATTGCACGCTTACAATAAACATAGCGTTTCATCTCTGTGTGTGCATGTACTAATTTGCTAATCATTACCGTGAGATCAAAAATCTAAAAGCGTAATGCCGTAAAAATTAAAATTAATTATTCCAATAGATCGCCGAAGCAAAATTATAAGACACCAGCCTAGAAAATTATAAAAATTGTGGTGTTAAAATACGAGAATCAATCCGGTTTGTGACGACACGATTAATGCGTTGATGCTAGTTCGTCTATTAGGCACAATGCCAAATGAGACAGTAGCTACGTTCTTCAACGAACTACTATCTCAGATGACCTTGGGATTCGTATTTGCGCGGAAGGCGACCAGCGCGAACTGTTATAAGGCAGGCGGAATGTTGTAACGCAGGCCGGGTGTCCCTTTAATGGAAAACGATTAATCAGTTTTTTGTTTCTCTTCTTTCATGTTTTGTGTTTGGATGTCTGTCTGGCATTTTACCCCCATCCCCCCTCCTCTTGTCATGTTTCTCTTCTCACCGTTTCTTCTGTGACGTGTTTTACTTTTCCTCTTCCTCAGTTACTTAAAATGTAAATATTGTAAATTTACACTTTACAATTAAGTGATAAATATAACTGTATTATAGATTTTATTACTATTATTATTTTTTCCCCTATTCAACAGAAAATGTTATACCGATTTCACACGTAATAAATAAAGTGAACGTGGCCGTGATTTTGCGCTCCAGCTTGGCCACGTTTCAAAACGTGGCCGGCGCGGTTCGGTACTGTACGGAGCGGAGCGGTTCGCTTTAATTATTACGTTTGAAGTCTGATGCGTGCCGTGCCGCGCTGCGTGGAAGTGACGAAACGACCTGCGACCCCATAATGCAACGCGCTGTTCGCCCAAAACAAACTGACGATCTAATCAGAGCAGACTAATAAACACAGCTTTAAACTTTAAGTTTTTGACTAACAAATTAAGAAAGCCTCGACAAACGTTTAGTCCTAAAGTCAGAATTTTTGTGGAGAAAGAATTGGCCACAAAACCCAACGGAGACGACGTGCAAAAAGTGTAAACAGGACTCAGGTCCTATCTTTATTACTCTACAAAAATGTACGCATTTTTTATTGAATAAAGCATCTCTCTCTCTCTAAGTTCGGTGTTTCCTTTTATGTATTTGGGTATACAGTGCCGACAGGAAGCTCTCGTCAGGACTTGTCGTCATAGTTACACTTTCATGCACTTTAACAAGAGATGCAATAGGCACTTACATTGTCTTCACGTAGATTCTCAAAGGATGTTGTTACCATGACAACGACACCATAGTTATTGTCCTGTGTTTCTCATTTAGCGAACTTTTTCGTTTGACTGAACCCTATATGATTTTTTTTTTTTTTTTTTTGAGAATGAAGAAGGGTAGTTTACGTTCTGTTTGGTTTAATGATGAAAAAAAACTCAGGAAAAGTTTAGATACCTTGACGAAAAATATAAACACCTTTGGGTTCGATACGAAGTAACTAACGATAACTATTTTGTTTTAGAGACTTTTTTTAGGAGTATATACTGCACAATTCGCCACAAAACAATGCGTAAAATGCCTTTTCCAATTCTTTTAAAAATCGATATTCTTTCCATAAATTTGACGATTAAATAGAGGAATTCATTTGCTGACCTAGCTAAGTTCAGACAATATTTTTTAGTAGGGCCATAAGTGCGGGGGCGCAGCATGCTAGGAAAATAAATTGTCTGAATCGTAATGATTTCCTGAAAAATCATTTCGATTTTGATTTGAAATTGAAACGGCTGGCAAATTGAAAAATAAAAAGAATGAAGGAAAAATGAAAAAAAAAAAAAATAGAAAAGAAAGAAAGAAATGACGCTTCAGCTGGTAGGTGGGCCATGTTTCCGCCAACGACGAAGCACTCATCATTTAGGGCAGACAAAAATAATGTCTTGGCAAATAATTTCCAAATCTATCATTTGTCGTTTCGCGTTTTGATATGACTGCTGGAATTTCTTTCGCAATGCGCACGCGCAGTATGTCAGTCACCCGGAAGCGTGCTAGAAGGTAAAATTAGTCGACCGTCACCACAACCCCAAAAGCCTTGGCATCGGAGTGTGCATGTCGGGAGGAAAATACCGGAAGACCCGGGGAGGGGGGAAGGGGTGGGTAACTTGAAAGGTGGGGGTGGGTGGTCTGAAGAGGAGCGGACATTTACCCGCTCGCTCCATTTGCAGCCTTTTTCCACGTGGGGGGGCGCCGTGGGGAGGTAGGGGGGAGGTGGAGGGGGTGAGGGAAGGACGCGGAAGAGTCTGACGCGTCAACCGATCGTTATTCAGACCTACATCGGAACTGCATTGGCGGAAAGACCCTCATTTTGCATAAGGAGAGCGCGTGCCCGTTGTCATGGTCACCCAATAATCTCTTCATGAGTATAGATGGAATTCCCTACAATATAGGGAGGTGGGAGGGGGGGGGGTGGGAACTGAAAGGGTTGAAGGCTGAAGAAAAAGGGATGAGAAGGGCTTCTAACGAAGGGGGACACTTTGATGAAGATGGTGTGGGCGGTGGTGGAGGGTTTAAAGAAAGAAGCCCCACCAGATCGTTAATAGAAGTGAAGTGAAAACGAGGCCAGCGAATGAATAATGAATTTCTTCACAGCCCCTTAAAAGCTTCAAGTGTAAGCTCGGTTCAATCGGCCAACTACGAAAGCATTGGCAAAAAAAAAAATTCTGGATCGAAGTAGGATTGCAAATTGGAGCTCCGAATTAGAGGAGGAAGAAAGTTCACAAATCCTCAGTGCAGGATTTTGGAATAAGCAGATCTTGGCTTCACCTGTAAACCACTCTGGGCGTAAGATTGTTTCTCATGGTACAAAGAACAACTTGTGTCAACGGGTGTGAAGTGGTGAAAGAGGCTGACACATTGAGGGACGGAAAGGAACTCTAGTAGTGGGAAGTCATGGTGTGACTCCATCTTTAGCGGTACAGGTTTTGATGATAAATTACATGTAGATGTCGAGAGCTCTCCCACCATACAGGAAGTGTGGCAGTCAGCAAAGACCAAGACAAAATAAGCTCGGGGTTACAATTAGTTCGGGGAAATAGTAAGAATTCTAATGGACTAGCTGAAAGACTCACTGAGAAAGACATCTTAGTGTGGCAGGTGTCAAGACGGAAGGTAATTGGTATCTAGGAGACCCAGCAGGCCTCACGTCCAAGGCAACGACAACAATGCCGGTGGAAAAGCATACAGTATAAGACACAATTGTTACAAGATGGTAATTAGTAACCAAGGTAATAAAGGCTTTATATTGAAGCCCACAGCCAACGTCATCAGACCCAGGACCACAAGATATGAAGGGTCGACGGGGACAAGCACAATAGGTGATCGGTGACGTCAACCCTCGTCGGTGCAAACTACAACAATATGAAGTTTACACTCAAACATTAACTCACGGGAGAAAAACACAGAAAGAAATGGCACTGAGAAAGTGTGACCTTACATTAAGAAGGTCTGATGCTGAGCACAAAATGTTGATTCTTGAGTTGTGTCCTAGGCACAAATGGTTTTAAAGGATATTTGCGACGATTAGTTCTTATCCGTTGTTAAACGAAGCCATTATCAACGCACACGCTAGCTTACTTTGTTGTTCCACTGTGAAAATGGTTTCAAGAAAAATGGAATGCAGAAAAATGAAGTCTTTACGGTTTAGCGTGAACTAAACACGACATTACCGCTATGGTATCAGCACCTCACAGAAATAGCTTTGCATACCTTTTAAGTCGGGTTATTTACGATAAACTAGCTTATTTCTGTTTACTATTAAGAAGGGGGATATTATAGATACTTTTTTTGTAAGCTACAATGAACATTTTAAATTTGTTAATTTGTCACATAACTGTTTCTGAGCATTTTCGAAATTTGTTCATGTTAAATCTGTCTCTTCTGAAGAGTATTCATTTTCTTCAGAGATGTTTAATAATCGTTCACTGAAAGGAAACGTGATGAAAGAAAAGAACATGGTGGTAAATGGAACAACACTATTCACAGCAGCGCCGCGATTTTCATAACTAAAACGAGATCACGTGACCCACATCAGCCTATCGGATGACGGAGAATCTGGAACGTGGATGGCTGTGTTTAGACCGTGGGCAACGCTATCGAAATGGTGGACAGGAACCTTTAAGGAACCGTCATGAAACTCGTTGCTCGTTTTGGACGTAAGTTTAACCCGTTGTGTACAACAGAGAATTAAAAATAGGTCTAAAGTACAAATCCACCAACATCCGAAATGTCTTTTTGCTTACGACTTGATGGTTGGTAAACTCTTAAAACCACGAAAAGACGGACGAAAACTGCTTCGAAACATCCTGATAGGATATGTCCGCTTCATCTTTCGCTATTTACCAGAGGCAGTCTTGACGTTGTCGAGTTAACGTCAAATCTGTAATGTAAAATGGAACAGGGCAGCCGTGGTGGTCTGCCTGCCTTTGACCAAAGCTGTTTGCTACCAAAGGGAGGCCATGTTGGCCGTTTCCGTTTCTCTTGAATAAATAATCCTGTTCGGCCAGGATGACACGTTGGATTAACCCGCTTGACAGATACGACCATGGGGTCAAGACATTCTGTCGCGCCCAGGTCAGCATGCTCCTATCTCCCTTTCTCACAGCATGATGACTAAAATTACAAAATTAACGTGGTCGACATGTGCTAATCCTCTGTCTTCGTGCCATTACCAAATCCTACTGTTTGTCTTGAAGAGAGCGGAGGCTTTTCAGGACGGGAATTTAAAAGACCGAAGCGCTTCTTCGTGTTTTCAGGCAAAACGTGGCTGGCTTTTGTGCTATAATCAGGGTTTGTAACCCTGATTATAGCACAAAAGCCAACTACGTGCCATAATCAAAATCAAATTTTTATTTTGTTTCTGATATTGTTTCTGATATTTTGAGGTTGTTTGATTCTCATATTGTGTCTGATTTTTCTACGTATTTTGATTCTGATATGACCCCGATATTGTTAGTATTATTTCTGATATTGTTAGCATTGTTATTTTTTCTTTTGCTCATTTTTCGTGGTATTTTCAGCTGCAAGTAAGTGTGTAGGCTAAGTGCCTAACCATCTTTTTATTCCTATTTTGCTATCAAAATTTCTCACTGTTTAAAGACCGTATTATTTGTTTTTCCTTGCACCATGTCCTTGCATAATTTTTATGTTGTAATCCGGCACACACAAGTTCCCACAGAACTTCGGGCCGCTTGCGATATAAACGTATTACTATTACTACTATATTACTAATACTAAAAGCTATTTTCAAAAGCTAATTTAAAGCCAATTCTTGGTTCTTTACTAATTTAAAATTATCAAAGTTGCATAATAAATTAATTTTACATAAATACAGAAGCAAACCTATATCCGTTGCTTTTTTGGACTTAAATGTCAGACTGCCTGAGCGGGAATTGAACCTCGACCCTGAGACCGAAGTCATACCGCCAAGCCATATTATAGATGTGGGCCACGTCACTATGACTTTGTGATAGGGCTTCGGCCTCTGGTCTCAAAGGTGGACGCTTCAATTCCCACTCAGGCAGACTGACATTTAAGTCCAAAAGGCAACGGAAATAGGTTTGGGTCTGTATTTACTTTTCACTTATTTAGCCGATAAATCGTCCTGTTTATTCCATTTTTTGATGAGCCTGTTATTTTTCTGAGCTACAGATCTCATGCTTTGTCCAGTGAATTCGGGAAAACATCCTTCACAATCAATACACTCGGCTAACCTGGTATTTAAAAAAAAAATAATAATTATTTTCATTTTTTTACTTGATGATTTCTAGAAACTTACGCTACAGCGATTAAGTGCATTTTATCAAGTTCAGCACACTAACACAGTTTAAGGTCATTTATGGCTTTCAAGGCTGTGGACAACCCTGTCAGTGACAGCCAGCTGTGAAAATATTTGAATGATCGCTAGTTTAGACTGCTCAGTGGACATACTTGACAAGACAGATTTTCCATGCATGTTTTCGCACGCATGTCTGTTAATGTCTGTTCCAGCCATAAAATACGCATAAGTTTGTTTAACGTAGATGAAAATATATTCACCACACCAATTTCAATGGCTCATATTAAGGGAAAACCTTACTTAACGGCTCCGTTAAGAGAAAGGCAAATTCTAAGAGCAAGCCTCACTTAAAGCTTGACTTTAAGAGGAAGCCTCACTTGAGGCTCACTTTAAGAGGAAGCATCACTTAAAGGTTCATTTTAGAACTGGTAACAACTGGTCTAAAACTGGTAATTCCCAGTTTTAAATTAAACTGCAGGAAGCCTTTCTTTAGCATTCGTATTGCTCCAGTTTGGAACTCTCTTGTTATGGCCCCTCAGTGAATGTATTCATACGACTTCTTAAGGGGGGGGGGGATTGAGGCTTAATGGCGCGTCGACAACGTGGTCATTAGCGCCAACCTCAGTCACAGTGCAGTGGTCCGGGTTGCCACTGCACCACACATTACAGAGATGTTATGCAAACCCCGAATCTAAATCTTGTCATACATCTGAACCTCCTGCAAAAATTGAAAAACACCGGACAGGAGGACAGACTTATCGCCCAACTGACGCGCAATGTCATGCGGAAGACGGAAACGACGGCGAACACCATCAAGATGGCGACAGTCAACAAGTAAGTGCCGGACCGTAAGGGCCGTCGACACCAATAACTTCTTAAGGGTGGATGTTTAAAGTCACATGTGAAACGCCCAGGATTTTGTCCCTGACTACATTCTACTTGCAAAACATAACCAAAAATCTTATCGTTTAGACTAAATATCTTTGGTATTGCATTCTTTTGCCTTTTAGTCTATCGTATCAAATTTTCCGGTAGGATATTAGTGGTCGCTTTGATTTCGACCCTTTCTTGCCATTTTGCTTTTTGGTAGGAAATAAATCTTATCTTATGATTTAAGCATCACTTTAAGAGGAAGCCTCACTTAAAGGCTCACTTTACGAGAACGCATCACTCGTTGTACAGAAGACTAAAATGTCTTCCAGTAACCAGTACTTCACACAGTTACTGAAACGAGAGCTTGTGCCGTGGACTAGTTCGAAGGTTCCACTCCAAGGCACTTGAAACTCCGGCCCTAAAGGGTGCTTACTGGCTGTGATATTGTGTGCCTTTACTCATAACTTATTTGCGACTCACCATTATGTTACTTACATCGCCTACGTTGTTTATTGGCTGATTCCAAACAGAATTTCTTTGTTTTTCCCAACTTTATTCCAGTAAAGTTATAACGGCAATGTTTTGTCGTGTCTTGTCTTGTTTTGCTTTATGTTCTTGTTTTATTTTTTCCCCGTTGCATCTTATTTTGTCCTCTGTGTTTTATCTACTTTTGTTGTTGTTGTTTTTTCTTCTTTTTAATTTGTCTTGTTGTTTGGTTCGTTTCCTCATGGTTTGTATCGTCCAAATCTAATAGTTTTATTTTGTTTTGTACAGTCATGGTTTTGTCTTGTTTTATTTTAATTTCTTCTGGGTAAATAGCAGCAACAAGTGCGACATTTTACCACAGGGTGAAAAATTTGGACCACTGTTGCCAATCGTGATTCTCTCGCAGTGGAAAAAAAGCCTCCCATTACTTCTTTGTCCAGGTTGGAACTACGTTGTCTCCATTTTTACCCCATCTTCTAGTTAAGTACCCCCTTCGACCCCGAGTCTTCTTTTCGATGTGTGCTCCCAACATTTCCAGGTCGCATTAGCCCACCATTGTCTTGCTTGGTTTTGCGGTGATCCCAGTTCCATTTTCACCCACAGACACTCGATCCTCTCCCAATCCACCAACTTGGTGCCATTTCCGGTGCCAATTGATTGGCGCAGCGCGGCGCTTTGGCGACGGATGCCAAGGTGATTGGCGCTTTTTTGACGACGACAATGGCTCCCCCTTCGGTCGCATAGTGGCTGACGAACAAGACACACACCAATTGGGAACCCAATCAAACTCACGAAGCGTGCAATGATCGACCCAAATGGATGGATGGCCTCTTGTCGACGAAAAGACATCCTTGTGCACTTACCTTTTTGTTTTCCATTATCGTCTGGAGTTATGACGAGTGCATCCTGGGAGAACTTGTAATCTTATCTGCTGATGACTTCCAGAGCGTCAGGTGTCGTTTGTTTGTTTTTTTCATTTATTTTCTGGAAAATCAGCATTACAGAAACCTTAACTACTTTTTCTTTAGCTCATGGCTCACTTTAAGCTGTTGCTGAGTGTTGGCAGAGACTGAGCTAAATGCCGGCGGAGTTGATCTAAGTACCTCAGAAGGATGGGGGGGGGGGATTTAGGCTTAATGGCGCGTCAACAGCAAGGTCATTAGCACCAACCTTAGTCACAGTGCAGTGGTCTGGGTTGTCACTGTGCCACACATTACGGAGGCGTCGAAGAAACCCCAAATCTAGAAGGGTATCATGGCAAGGAGCTTGCTAGAACAGCCATACAGGGTAGCGTGAAGATTTAGATTCATTCAGATCCTTATTCTGGCGTATTCTGAACATTTTCATGTTTGACTTAACGGTGGAATAGGAGTAAAGCACTGAGGGTTGGGTCTTCTTTCAGACTTCCTCTCTTCTGATTAAATTAGACGAAGTATGGTAATAAAATAACCGTCTTGGGAGGAATCACTCGAATCTTGGTGTTTATTTTCCATGGCACGAATTTATTTATTTTCCATGGCTTGCCACGACTTAACAGCACATCGAAGGTGGACGGTTATCCTTTGTAATCAAAGTCAGAATTTAAGAGGCCTGACCGGCAAAAGTCCAGAAGGGCAGACCATAAATCAGTCCTCTTCGTTCGAGCAGAAATAAAGAAGTTATGTTGAAAGCCATAGGGAAAGCCCAGCGCCTAAGAATTAAGGTTCACGCATGCATGGGAAGCCTTTCATTTCATTTCGTATAATTGTGTATGCAATCTTTATGTTTGTTGCTATTAATTCTAATATAATAAAAGAGACCTCAATATTCCACTGCTCGGCCCCCCCCCCCCCCCCTTCTGTTCCCGGCACAGTGTGGCGGTAAGTACCGGTACTGATCGAATCCGGAGGGCACAAAGACACCAGACGTATGACAGGCCTGAGGGATCACGTTGATTAATGCCAGCATGAAGGGGATCAACATATGAGAGTTCCACGTCCCAACAAACCAAGGCCCATCGTGTAACAGCGCCAGGAGGCAAAAACTGAATTAGCAAGCTCCGTCCTTCAATCTCATCCAAAGGCCGAAAAGGTCTAACGTTAACCATACTGACGCGTATATACTGCCATGCCTCTCACCAAGTGAACCGAAAGGAACATTAAGTGTGAAAATAAGAATAAACACCTTAAACATCTCACACATATTAACACCTTAAATAAACATAAAAAAAACGCAATGGAAATAGGTTCGCATATGTATTTATTTACCACTCACGAGCCGATTACGCTTTTCACCCTGTCTATGTATGTTAACGTAAAAAGAATGAATAGAAGGAGCTAACAAGGTGTTGAGGGAGAACTAATTTAGCCTTCATTCAAACACCTTATTAATTGGGTCCTAATATTCATTCGGAATCTTGGTGTTATTTTTTTTGATGCCAGGAAGGACTAAAGAGTGTTATCGCAGGAAATGATGTAAAGGCTTCAACCAGCCGTTTTAAAAAACAAAAGACAGCTTTGTAACCTTCTTTCTTTGTCTTTTCCATAACTAAACGGTGTAGCCAAAAGTTATTACCGGATCCTAAACAAATAAAGCTAAAAATGTGTGTGGAGATACGGGTCTAGAAAGCCTCATATTCAAAGTCATAGATTTTGCGAGGTTTGCATGCACCTCGCAATTGTAAGCCTTTAGGAGCGTACACCCTCTAATACTGCTTTGTAAATTCAATATAACGTGGATTACCAACTTTTACGGGTCGGACTCAAACTGCTGTTCTTAACAGCCATTCCTCTGTACCTTTGCCCGTGTCTAGTGGCACAATTCAAGGACCTGTTTTAGAACCGTTACTCTTTTTTATTTATTTTGACAGATTGGTAAGAGAATTAACACCGAAGTTTTTCTAAATAAATTTGCTGATGATACCAAACTGCGGCAAAGGGAAGAGTATGACTGCATCTCAGCTGGCTTTAAGACAGATGACGTCACCTTCTCCATGGCGCAAACTCACGCCGTTTCTCATCGGAATATATGACTTAAAGCTGACAGTTGATTTTATTTATTTCGACTTATCAAGGAAAGCGAGATTTCGTAAGTCTTAAAAGGGGGATCTTTGATAAGTCTATAAGTTCACACGCTGCAGAAGACGTCAGAAACATCTTTTGTGTTTAGGTTTTACAGGAAAGTTGGTTGAGCATTACAGCCTATACTAATTCGATTGCAAATCCTAAACATTCACCAAAACACATAGTTTGTGAATGTATTGAGATTGGAAGACCAACTGTCATCTGTTCCTACGTGTCTTGGGAGGAGTAAATTATAATAATATAAAACGGTCGACTGAGCCCGCCCGAACAGCTTCATCAGGAATAGCGTTCCAAGCTCGTATCACCAGCACACTGAAAAAAAATGTTCGGCAATCCAGCCACGCCGACTATACGGTCAATTTTAGTGAGTGGCCGCGTAAGAGCAAAAATCGAAGAAGGATAGATCGATTGGTAAAAACCTACGGACGATTTTAAAAGTTGGAATCAAGTCGGGGGGGGGGGGGAGACGAGGCTTAATGGCGCGTTGACAGCTTGGTCAAGTCGGCAAGAATTTCCAAAACCCCGAGTCGAACACGAAACAACCAAGTGGCGTAGGGCAAATTCGCATGCCAGGTAATTTCTTAGCAGATTTGCGCTGGACTGATTCCAGTTTGTCAATGTCTCCCAACAACGTTGGTGACCACTCCGGGCATGCATACTATAACAGTGGTCGCACGAAAACCTTGAACCTTAATTTTTTAATTACCAGAAATGAAACAGCGATCAACAATAGCGGGTCTCTGAAATGCCCTGGAAGCAATATGATTACAGTGTAAAGAATGGTTTCAAGCTTGTGGGCAAACAGACACTCACATCGTTGATTTCTGAAACAGAAGGTAAAGGGTGGTCTTTTAAGTGATTTTCAAAGGGGTCGTAAAATCAGGTCGTTTTGGCGGCCGACACTAAACATCTGGCATTTGTGTATAGCGAGTGGAAGCTGCAAATCCATACTGTACACTGAAACGTAATTGATCGAATCAATTAGCGAGACAGTACCACACTCCTGGTTCTAAAAGTTAGTAAATGAAACATTGTTCAGAATTGTCAAATCATAGCCCATACGCCTCATTTGACCTATATGTCTGTTTTGAGTTCATCGGAGAAACCGTCTCTAAAAAAGTGCCATATAACACATAGTATTTTTCTTTTCTTTTTTTTTTTTATTGAAATACACACAATAGACTAGGTAAATTAATAATACCTAAAAAAATAAGTTTAAGCAAAGGCGCAGACGTTAAAAGGTTAAAAAGAAGGCTTTCCGAACCTACTTGCATATGATATTTTCTTTACTGCGTTGATGTCTAGGGTCCGTCATTAACGGTTGACCTAACTATCCTTTGAACCATCCTACAAACAAAATGAAAACCATTGTTTATAGTAGAGAAATAATTGAAGGGCCTGGTGCAAAAAGGTGATAAGTAACATTTTTCTGAAAAATGACATGTATGCATTTTTGAAGGTACCAAGTGCATTTCTACCTGCCAAACACATAATTTTGAGCAAAAAACCAACAGAATCGAAAATTTCAGTGCAAGAAGGTGTTAAGTGATTGATTACAAAAATATTTGCCACTTAATAAAAGAGTTAAGTGCCACTTAACACCTCTTACCAAATAAAATTTTAAAACGTCAACAACTTTAAGGTGTTAAGTGACACTTAACTCCTTTATGCTCCACTCACTAACAAATTTCCAGATCGCATTCTGCAGCAAAAAGGTGTCAAGTGCGGTTTGTTGACAGTAGAGAGCAGTAAAGTAGCAACAATGGCCGCCTCCATCAACGAAGTCACAACACGTGAACCGCGAATATATTAAGCAGAGGAAAACTGATGATTCTCGCTTCTCTATCAAAACAACAGGGTTACAGACGTAGGATCATGCCATTCTACCATTACTGTCAATAACGCGCAAACAGACCCAAACACTGTGATGCAATATCAACATGAAGTGATGAAAGAAGATATACCAATGCACACTGTTAAGGACAATGAAGAGATAGCAAGCAGTCTACTTTAAGGGTTAATGCAACCTTCTACTGACGAGCTATTTGAACCAGAGGATTTTACTACCGAATCCACAGGTCCTACTGCGACTTCGGTTATTCAACAAGAACCTCATATCGAACGAGGTAAGCAGCAACAATGGGGTATTAAGTTAGTGGCTGAGCGAGCAAAGCAATCACTTACTGTATTTAAGCTAGACTAACCTGCTACAAATTCGTTTTTCTAATCACTTTGTTCATTTTCAAATCATAGGCATTTTGTTAAAAAACGAGTTCAAATTTTGATATAAAATGTAGGTGCCAAAAAATTATAGCCTTGAAGGATGTCATAAGCCTAGTTTTCAGCGCCGCGTACCTACGTTGTAACTAAATATCGACAAGTTTCTAACAAAAAATCGTGTGATTCGAGGCTAGACCCCCAGTCATCCCGTACATTAACGGACATTAAAAAAAAAGGAAATATTCTTTTTTCCTGGATCAAAATTTCAAGAATTATTCCGAATCTGATCGTTATTTTCGGAATTTTTAGAAAAACCTTAGCAATCTTTTTTTCATTTTTGTTCAGTGCGAAAGCAAAAGATTTCTTGGACCATACTAGTTACTCACAATACTTCACTCTAAAGTTTTACAAATTTTATTTTAAACTCTTCACGAATTAGGATACCATTACCAAGTCCCAACAAACAAGATCGCCATAATAATGACCCAAACAAGATAGCCGATGATGTCATCCAAGGTGTACTGGACCACATTAATAGATTTCCTGCAGAAGAGAGTCATTATTCTAGAAAAAGTAATACCTGCAGAAAATTTTTGTCACCACAACTATCCATTGCAGAAATGCATAGGCTTTATTTGGAACATTGTGATCAAAACGAAATACCTGTGCAGAAACGTGTGAAGCTCTCGTACTACTCTTATATTTTCAACACACGATTCAATTTAGGATTTGGATATCCCAAGAGTTACACATGTGCCAAATGTGACGCCGGTGAGTCTAATGAAGAACATAAGAAAAGTGCCGAAGCAGGATACGAGGCTCAACGCAAAGAAAGAGAAAGCAAGAAGTAGTAGTGAGATTGTTAGCTGTTTATGGGCATTTGTGCAAATATCTGGAATTAGCAGGAAGTCCAAGCATTTAATTGCCTACTCGGACTCGGAGGACAAATAAAAAGTTCTACCTTCTACCATTCCGGCAGTACTTGGTTAAGAAGGGATACTTTGACATTATAGATCTCAAATTCCCAGTAGTTGGCCACACTTACAGATTCCGGCCGAGATGTTGAAGAATAAAAAAAGCAATGAAGAAGTTTGCAACAGGAAAAGAAACCAACTAATACAGAGAGATTATAAGAGATGTTGACAAAACAACACCATTAATAGTCGTGGACATGAATAACAAACAGTATGATGTTACAACGCTGCCTGCTAGACTGAACATAATACATAGAACAGAATCTGTTAATGGCGAGAAGGTGCAGTTCTGTGATAGCATCCACTGAATTCGTGTCGATGTCTTTGGTTCCTACAAATACAAATGCAGTTTTTCGGAGGAAAAACCTTTCAAAGAAGTAGATATCCTGGGGAAAACGGTAAGGAGAGTAGAAGAGGAAAGTGCAAAAGACCTGAAAGATGAGTACCTGAAACGTAATTTAATAAAAAATGAAATCTCTATAGGGAAAAATAGAAGATATAAAGAAGCAACTGAAGTACATTCCAGAGATTTACCGTGGCTACTACGAAGCCGTCAACCGTGAGAATCAGATTACTCAAACCACAAACGAAAGTCAACCAAACAGAAAACAAAAGGCAACGAAAAGGAAAGTAAATACGACAGATGTTAACAACACGGACACGGAAGCCAGTGGCCCTGCTGGGATGGAATCAAATCCAACTAAGAGGCGGAAAACGTCAAAGACAACAAACAGTGAAACAACAACGGCAATAGGAAGAGTAACAATAGGCAGACGGAAGATGACCAACAATGTAACGTCAAGCGCAAAAGGAAAACCAACAAAAGGCATTTGTAAGAATACGTCACAACAGAAGACTGACACCTTAGCAAAAGACGAAGCAACAAAAGGCATACGAAGCAAGAACAGAAAATAGATTCATTTCGTTTTTACACGTTTTACTGGTGTTTTCATTGTGTACTCCAACATATTTTAATACAAAATACGTCATTACTATAACTGAGATCTGTCATCTTTATTTAAAGACTCGTCAATACTAACATAGATAGCAACATACACATAAAAATGTAGCCCAACCCGGTGCAAAAAAGTGTCAAGTAGTTACTTAACACTTTGTAGTTGCAAAGTCAGTATCCTATTTAATTAGTGTTTAGTTGAAAAAGGTGTTAAGTGGTTACTTAACACTTTGTAGCTGTAATATCATTGATCTACTTCACTATCACTTAGTGCATAAAGGTGATAAGTGACTTTAAAATTTATTTTATAGTAATTGGCTTAAAATTTAATATTCATTTCTTCCTCAGAACATTAATACTACTATTGGCAAGCCACTTGATTTTTTTTGGTAGCAAAGAATGCTGTTTTGTGGCTTAAACACAAGATGGAAATTAGGAAACTTCAAACGCTTTTTTCTCAAAATGACTAAATTGTTACTTATCACCTTTTTGCACCAAGCCCTTCAATTAATAAATACTTAAAAGCATACGGATTGACCTTTTCGACGAATAACACAAAAGACTGATGGCCGGTATCGCATTATGAATTCGTCATTCCTACTATAATTTCCCATAATAAATAAAGCCTTTGCTCATTTCAGATTTCGCAAACGGAATACGAAAGTACTTTAATTTCAGGATCCATTATTTATTCAGGCTCTTTAACAACGACCTACGTGTATAATATAGATCCTTTTCGGTGCTGAGACTGCTAAAGCAGAAGCGTTCATTTCTTTAGATTTAGTTGGCGCAACTTCTATTGGATCAATATGACTGACAACCCGACTGACCAACGATATGAAACAAGTCCTCAAATCATAATATTTTCTGCTCCAACCCCGTGCTATATTATTTACATGTCCCGCGCTCCTCCATAAGTTGTACTGCTAACGGGCTTCACAAACCAAATGCAGGTTCATCCTTCTTTTTTCTAATAACTTTTTAATGCAAAGAATAGTAATTTTCGTAAATTATTGGCTTTCAAATGCACGATTTTGATACATTTTGTATTCTATTTCTAAATATTTGATTATAAATCTTTTTGTTACAACGGACAATTCTTAAACTGAGAAAGGTCGATAACATAATGCTAGTTACTCTAGTTTGTTGAATTCTTTCTTGTGGTTAAGGCAGGAAAATAAAAGGGAAAGGGAAGGTCAACACACAGTGTATTTGTCCTCCCCCCTCCCAAATAAAATGCATTTAGACCATTTCTAAAATGTCGGAAAAGTTCTGAATTAAGACGATTCATTCATACGAGGGTTACTTTGCTTCTGACAACGTAAGGATCCAAGATATTATTCAAAACCAAAAAAAAAAAGTACTTTTTAATAAAGAAACGGGAATCAGCTCCAATTTGTTATTTCGTTTGATGCTATTTTTAATAGTAAAGAGACAAAAACGTCATACGAGCCAACGAGGCTAGCAATTGGAGCCGGTCGTTGAGTATAGCTGCAAGGGACACTGGATACATGCGGAGGTAAAGACATCAGCATAGTAAGTCAAGCCAATGCTGTGACAGCGGCTTTCTTGGACCTAAAAAATTCTCATTTTATTAGATTTGTTGGCAGGTGTCGCAATTTCCAGCAAGCGAAATCTCCCCCTCGTCCCCTCCCCGATTATCTGAATATAGGTTTATTTAGCAAGCGACCTGAAGTTCTTTAAGAACTTGTGTGTGTCGGATTACAACATAAAAAGTTTGTGCTACACAGTTTGATAACAAGATAGAAACTACAAAAAAATTATAGGCACTTAGCCTACACATTTGCAACTGATCATGAAAAATGAGCAAAAGAAAAAATAACAATGTTAACAATATCAAATAAATAAGGATGCAAACCTATTTACGTTTCCTTTTGGACTTAAATGTCAGACTGCCTAAGCGGGGAATCGAACCAACGGCTTTTGAAATCAAAGGCTGGAGTCCTAACCGCTCAGCCATACTGACATGGCCAAAATCATGGCCATGTCAGTATGGCTGAGGGGTTAGGACTCCGGCCTTTAATTTCAAATGTCGTGGGTTCGTTTCCCCGCTCAGGCAGTCTGACATTTAAGCCCAAAAGGCAATGTAAATAGGTTTGCATCCGTGTTTATTTAACACTTATCGAGCCCAATTGGATTTATGTCCCGTTTATAACAATATCAAAAACAGTATCAACAATATCAGAATCAAAATACCTCAACATATCAGAAACAATATTAGAATCGAACTACCTCAAAATATCAGAAACAATATCAGAAACAAAATCATGCTAAAAAAAAAAGCCGTGCAGATGTAAAGAAAGAAAAACTAGCCTAATCTTTGAGTTGTTGGTATAAAAAATAAGCGGTTAGACTCTTTCTAATGGTTAATATATTGGTTAATAGTTAATAAATGGTTAATGTAACCTTAATATATGTTTCTCAGCGTAAGAAATTGGACAAAACAACGTTTTTTAGGCCTAAGAAATGCGCTCTCGCAGCGTCGGCTTGACACTGTAGTCTTTTACCTGCATTTGTCTCACAGTGTCCCTTGCAGCTAGCTCAAATACTCGCTCCAGATGTGGTCTTGTTGCTCTAAAGTATATCACACAATTACCCCGTAATGGTAAAGGGACCCATCAAATTTTCGCCACAGAAAGTAGTGATATCAGAGCCAAAATGGCAGCCACCAAATTTGTGATCCGAACCGTGTTCACTCAAACTCAACTGACATTTACCGAGGTGTCAGTTAAGATTGAGTGATCAGGGCTGGGACTTGGTGGCAGCCATTTTGGCTCTGAAATCACTACTTTCTAAGGCTAAAACTTGATGGGTCCCTTTACCCTTATGGTTTTTTTTTATGATATCACCCCTTTTGGTTTTATGGTTTTGCCTTAATGTTAGTATTGGTTGTGAGCTCTTCATGAAAATATAACAATGAACAATGAACAGTCTAAAGAAAATCGTCCCTTTGGTATAATTAATGGGGGGGGGGGGAAATGAGGCTTAATGGCGCGTCGACAGCTTGGTCATTAGCGCCAACCTCAGTCACAGTAATTAACCTCAGTAACCTCAGTAATTAATGGTCGCTGATTAATTATATTTCCAATAGAGTACCCGTTGTATTACATTTGATTGTAAATCAGAAACAAGTGAAGACGATAAGGTAGTTTAGTTAAATTTAGGCCTATTAAGATTATTATTTTTTAATTTTTTTTTTATTCAAGGAGCGGTAATCCTTCTTGGATTTTCTTCACCCATAAACTGTTAAGCAGACGATGAGATAGTTTATTTATTTTAGACAAGTTTCAGTTACAATGCAACATTTCGATTTAATTGTTCTTTCAGGCTCCTGAGTTTTGGATACACGATTCATTTGAACGAAACAGATTTTGTGACACGTCCGCCAAGAGCCATCACTTTCGTTTTTGCATACAACCACTTTAAATTGGTGCGACATAAATAAATCAAGTGGGCGTTATCAATCAATTAACGCGAAACGTTTCTATGAAGTTAGTTTAAAAAAAAAAAGGATGCGGACTTTTTTTCAGTTAAAAAAAACACCAAAAATATATAAATGCACTTTATTTGGAACTTAGAATCCAGGAGTGATCCAAAAGCATTACAGCTATCTCCTGATGCGGTCAATTAGGAACAGAGCGAAAAATTCATGAAGGCAGGCTTGCGAATAATGGTACAAACAATCAATTATTCAAAAAGGTTGGCCCCACTGGACTAAGAATAGACTTTTTAACTGGCGGCTAATGAATTTGTATTGGTTTTGTCGAGCCCGAAAGCGGTCGTCGCTCCCTTAAATCGCCCATAATATTTGGAGCATGCAAAGTAGGACCGTCTCCACGCCGTCCTTTAAGCCAAAGCACACTTTAAATGTCAACCCCCTACGGACGCTGTCGACTATGAATAATTCGGCGCCATCAAACACCAAAATGGCGTCCCGTGGTCCGTGGAAGACCGACAGAGAGACAGGCAACACAAATCAATAGCAATTGACAGACAGAAATAGACCTTCTTCTGTCAACTAAACGGTCAAAACCTCGAAAACCTCGAAGTCAGGCTGGCTTATGCTTTGTATTAAAAAAAAAACGTTTAGTCGTATAAAATACGGATGTTAGCCTTAAAAAAGCTTACTGCTCTAAAGGAGGAGATACAAGAAAAATAAATGTAAGCCATCAGCGTCGCACTAATACGTGTAAAAGCATCTCCAGCGTCCCAAAAAAGGTTGGAGCTTCTTTTGCTAGCACTGGTGCAAAGATAATGTTTACGTGTCATACGTGTCGTGTTCCTTAGAGCATTGCGTTTTTTTTAAGGCTTTCGTCCGTGTTTTATACGCTTAAGTATTTTTTTTAATACTAATATGTTTCTTTTTGTTTCGTGGCGATATTTCAGGTGAATTAAATAACTAGAATTCTGTTATGAGAAAATTGAGATAAATCAGTTACATTAAAATATTCTTCGAAAGGCCTTCGACCGTGTTAATGCCTACACTTCAAGCTATAACGATAGAAAATCGGTTCTTAGTTCGATCTCTATGTGTGAGCAAAATTTACCCAATAAGACAAAGAACAACAAGAATATTGTAGTCACATTAAAACAGCGTTCTAAAGGCCCTAGGCCTTGTTCATCCTACGTTTTAAGCGATAAATGTTGAAAATAGGTTCAGTGTTTTGAGGTACAAGTGAGGGCACAGGGTCCCAACAACAACAACAAACAGCAACAACAACAACAACAACAACAACAACAACAACAACAACAACAAATGGCCATTCTGTGGATGCCAAGTTGCTCGATTGTGCTCATTTAAATTGTTAATGTAGTGAAAAAGTTATGATATGACCCCAAATACCAAATTTCGTTGGTCTGTGTCAAACTATAACGTTGAGGGAACTGTAGGGTTTCAGAGTGTTATGTTTAACATGGAAGTTGATGCTGTGATTACATAAGGACCTCTATCACGGTTCTGCGTGTCTACCTTTAAGACGTTCGAAGTTGAACGTTTGATTCTATAGGTTGAGAGACGTTCAAAATAAAATCAGGCGGACTACTGTAGTTTTCTTTGTTAGACGCAATAAATTCACTCAATTCTCGTGCCAACATCGTTGATGACAAGTCAAAAACAATATCAAACATCAGTACAGACACTTTAAAAACAATGTCATTCATCAGTACACACACTTTAAAAACAATTACCATCGAAATCATGTACGCGCACTGACGACGGGCTGCCAGCAGCAAAATAAAATTAGGAATCTACCACTAGGGGTACGAGCATCTCGAATTTCAAATTTTTTTCCGGAATATATTCACCATATCCTCCAGAACTGAGCAACGTTTGTTAATATTTAAAGCATATTCCGTATTAGCAGAAATGTAATTCTCTGCTGATAAGGTAGGGACTTTAAATATTAACAAAAGTTACCGAGTCAAGAAGGATTATGTGAAGTCATTTAAAAAAAAAACCTTAAAATTTGATCCTCACATCCCCTGGTGGGTCGATTGCTTTGTTGGTGGCAGCACGGCCCTGCCAGTATCTGATTTTGACATTTTTAACAGTTTTCAAACTGTGTGTGAATATATTCTCATGGTTGTTACTGTTTTTAGCTTTTTGAGAAAAGGCCAACGTAGGATCAAGAAAATTAAATGAATTTATTACATGTAGCGAGGAAAACTCCAGCAGTTCGCCCCGTTTTATTTTGCAAGATTTGCAAACCACTTTGCTAGTAGTAATTCTGCAGGACTGTTCGTTTCCGAGGAACTGGAGCTCTTGGTGGCAGAAACCCTACTTCAAAAAGAAACAGTTTCAAAGCTGTTAACTTGAAATTTCACAAACTTTTCAGTCATTACACACCGAGTGCTTGTGTTTTAGCACGAAACTTTTTTCCAGATGTAATTTGCTGGAAAGGAGTTAAGTGGTAAAACGCACCAATTACAGGTTTAATAAAAACATTTGGCGTGAGAATTTTTTTCCACAAAACAAATCTTTCTAGATTCAATATCATATCTTATTTACGACGTATTAAGAGTCAATATTTATCATAAAATGTTGATTTTAATTTACACTATCAGATTTATTTCAACGTCTTCGATGTTTACGATGTTTTCCCTTATTTAGCATATAGATACTAGCTAAAAAAGGTAAAAGTAGTCGTTGATAAAACATCTGAGGATTCACAAAAAAGGCTAAAAAAGGTAAAAAGTAGTCGTTGGTAAAACATTTGAGGACTCACAAAAAATGGCAAAAAAAGTAAAAGTAGTCGTTGATAAAGCATCTGAGGACTCACAAAAAATGGCTCAAAAAAGTAAAAGTAGTCGATGATAAAACATCTGATGACAACGAAAAAATGGCAAAAAAGGTAAAAGTTGTCGATGATGAAACGTCTGAGGACTCGAGAAAAAACGGCAATAAAGGTAAAAGTAATCGATCACAAAACGTCTGAGAACGACGAAAAAATGGCAAAAAAAGGTAAAAGTAGTCGATGATAAAACATCTGAGAACTCACGAAAAAACAGCAAAATGTTAAAAGTAGTTAATAATACAACTGAGAACTTGCGAAATAAAGCAAAATGTTAAAAGAAGTCGATGGTAAAACGTCTGAGGACTCACGAAAAAATGAGTCAACCATAGTAAAGAGACAATTATACGCAGCGTACCTTTCTTCTCAAAATCCACCCTAGAGGCTAATTAAAAAGAATGGGTGATTTGCGTATGAACCTTTGTTTGTTTGTTTGTCATCGTAATCCATTGCCAACAGTCTTCGACAAAGGAGAAAGAAAAACCGATATCGCAGCAACACTTTAACAACAAAAGACCAAGTCTTGTCGTCCGCCCTTCAACAACGGTATCAACAACAAATTTGGAGGTTGCCAAGAAGTTTTTGTTTCTTCAACTTTAAGGGAACATAAGCGAAAGTCGTCGTGTATATGCGCACTGGTTTCTTTCCTTCCTTTCATGAATTCGCCAAGAGGATTAGGCTTGGGTCCGCTGCGCACATAACCTTAGACGATTGCCTTCTTGTCTGTCGCGCGCAGTCCTCCTCTTTTGTGCCCCTCCCCCGCCACCCTCACTTCTTGCTTGTGTTCCTTTCCCCCCATTTCTCCTTTCCTCCCCCCATCTTGCCTGTGTTGTCGCCTGATAAACATGGCGGGGATCGGGAGCTTCCGCTCTGCTTGAGCGCATGCGCACTCGTATCCCTATTATTGCCTTGTCCCTCTAGCAGGCGGGATGTTTCTTTTCGATTGGCATTTGAAATCACCAAATTTATTTCTGCCTATTCCTATTTCACGTCTCTTTAATAGGTCACCCGTATTTTGAAACTGAGTGTACGAAAACGAGAACCACATTTATAGAGATAAATTTGTTACGAAAAACATTCAGCTAAGTGGAAACTTTGTTTGACGGGTGTTCGCCGATTCGTCCCATGAAAATCAGAATCAAGCCAAACTATTGTTTTTGGTTAGGCCTATTTTGCTGAGGAAGTAGGACTTCCATCCAAAGCAAAGTAGAGAGTCTTTTGTGAAAGTACGAGCTTCGTATCGCAGGTCTTTGATTGGTGTTCTTAGGGATTCTAAGAGAAAACTTCTTGAAGTAACCTAAAGAATACTGACCAGAGACCGCGGACATTCCTAATCAATCCTCGGGGCCCACTAAGATTATATCAGGGGGTAGAAACTAACAGTTCCTACAGTCGCCACGTAACTTCACAGAAGAGCCTTCCTAGCCCAAAGAGCGTAAGGATCGCAGTAGCACAGTTAACAAGGCGCTGGAAATCATAGCTTAGGCCGGTCCACATTGGAGTTCAAAGATGCCGACAAATAAACACTGCGCTGTCGTAAAATGCCAAAACAATTCGTGGTATTTTCACAAACCGCATACGGCAAATGTTAGCTAACACAATTTGCCTTCACGAAATCCGATCTCCCTTAGGGCGCGTTTATGCAGCGACTCGTCTTTGCATTCTCGCAGCTAGAACTCAATCGCGATGGCAGAGGTGACATTGCCATGGTAACAACGCTAAATGGATTAGCTAAATCCGACATCGTTTGAGTAAATACTTGCAGTCTTATAATCCGTGCCAATAATATAAAGAATTCATCATAACGAAACAATTTTCCCAAACGCTTCTGAACTCACGTTATTTGTTGTTTTCGTTGCAAAGCGGCACACATAAAACCGCCGCCATGTTGGAATTTGAGGTGATTTCTAGCTTCTAGCTGCGAGAATGCAAAAGCGAGTGGTTGCGTAAATGTGCCCTTACTCTCCTTATTGTTGTTCGCCAGCCATTTTTAAGCTGCGTGATCGCAACGTACGGTGGCTTATTGGGACCATACTTGAGACACACAAAACTTTTATGAAATAGGAACAAGATGGCCACTGGCGCTGGCGCAGTTTATCATATATCGTCCTAGGTTGTAGTGTCTTATCCGGTGTTGGAACGCCGAAGTTTCGGTTTCATGAAAGTTTTGTGTATGTAGGAAAAAAATTGTGTTTGTCTGAACGTGTCACTGTAGTAACGACACGCGTTTTCACTTGCTTACCCCGCTGTTTGTCCCTGCATCCCGCGTGTTCCCCTAGTTGAGGATGACGTCACTAAATAACGCATCTGATTGTTGCTGTCCGTAGGAGTGTGCTACTCCCGTAACGGAGTGACTATGTTGCTCCAAGCTTATACCGACACAAAGTATAAACGAATCTCGGAGTGGAACATTAGGAACTAGACGTGACTAAATATTTGTCTAAGTAACAAGATTTACGTGTTTTTTTCTTGCTTTACTGATTTCAATGATTATTGCTTTTTATCGAAGCCTTACTAATTTATTGAATGTAAGCATGTTAAACTGTATGGAAAGATTATAGGCCACTAACGCCGATCATACAGATATCTTATATCATAATCTGCTCGGGATCGAGTGAGAAGGAAGACAAATATATCGAATGCTGCTACAATGCGTAAACAATAATGTATTTTCTCTGTTACGTTGGTCTTGATAACGTCTGTCTTAAGTGAGACGAAAGATAAACATATGTATATTATATATGTATATGTCAGAGGTAGCAATGCTGCTATTTCACGTGCAGGACTTTAAAAGACACAAATATGTACGCAGTAGGCTTCAATACCAAAAAATGAAAAAAGTAGGGAGTACCGAACGGGGAAAGCAGGACTACAGAGGGAGGGAGAGAGCAATTAAAAAATAAGTACAGATGTAAATCTACTACAGGACTTCAAAAGACACACACAAAAAAACAACAACAAAAAACAGTAGGATTCCGTACGTACACGATGAGAAAAGTAGGGAGGAGCCTTGGGGAGGGAAAATATAGAGGAGGGGGAGAGCAAAACCAATAGGACTAGCAAATACGTAATGGCAAAATGAAATAGGGGACGTGCTGATTGAGCGAGTGAAGCAATCGAAAATCAGAATTTATTCGCCATCTCGGGGAAAAGAAATGGCTGCCAACGAAAATACATTTATTTAATAGTCGGGCATAATTAACAATGTCAAATGCTTTCGTTAAGTCCAGGAAGGTATCAAAAACAAGCCTTGTCAGAGTCCAAAGCGTTTTAAATCTGAGTAAGCAAGTTTAAAACGTTGTCTTCTATCCTACGATTTCTGCGAAAACCATACTGGTTGCTGTGAAGGAGTTTTTTTTTCCTAAGAATATAACAAGTCTGTCTTTCATTGCCTTTTCAAGAAGTTTGGAGACAGCAGAAAGCAGAGCAATTATTGGTCTATAATTGTTGGGGTCTTTACGACATCTGCAACGGGAGGTTTTCTCCTTCTTGCACATAGTAGCTTAACCTAACATGAAGCCCTAAGTGGGTCACCTGGGACCACTAGCCTTGAGCTTTAACTGTTGCTACAGCCTATATTATGTAAAGCTACGGAACATATCTTGTCGTATTATCATTGTTTTGTATTAAATCATGTATATTAATATTAACAGAAATCTTAGCTTTAGTTTTGGTTCAGCACACAGCTGGTGATGTCATCACCACAGGAGGGGGCTGTAAATACTAGAGGATAATGATTCTTATTGTGGCTCCACCTGTGAACCGCTCTGTAACCAGCCCCATGAATAAAAAAGGCTGAACTTCCAGTTGCTCCTCACTCTGGCAGCTAATCAGTAACATCTCTCCATATCGCAAACTAGCCTAACCTTCCTCTAGAGATGTCCTGCTGAACCACTAATATCTAAAAGGATAAATCCTGCGTGGGAAAAAACCATCTGAGTACAACTTCAAACTGTCTATTCACCGTATTGGCTAAGGCCAGCGTAGCGTAGCCTTTCTTAAAAATAAGAATAATTACAGTGTACTTTAAAATTTTGGGAAAAGTGCCAGTTCGACGGAAAGATTAAAACGATGTACAAGCACTGGAGCAATGATGTGCTTCGTACGCTTAATTAAATTAGCCAAAATTCCATCATAACTCGGACTTTTGCCATGCTGCACATTCATACTCCCACGTCCATGCATTTGCAATCGGCTGAAAGTAATAAAGTAACAAAATTACGAAGGCCTGTTATTCATTCACCTGACGTATTATCCAGATTAGATTCGGTTAATGTTGTTTTGAAGTCCGACACTCAAGCAGCTGTAACACGTCGTATATACACGGTTTGAAAAGAAAAATTTCCGACAAAGGCGTAAACAAACTGGGTTGTTCCATTAATTTTGAATAAATATACACAAATTGACGCAAATTATATAAAGGCAAGAGGAAAACAAGCCAAACAGCGAAAATCATACACTAGAAATAACGAACTGAACTGACGAAACGTAAGTGCATAAAGGTTGCTTACTGTACTACGTTTTTTCTAGTGTACGATTTTCACTGTTAGGCATGTTTTCCTCTTTCTTGTCTATTAATTTTGCGCGTTTATCCCCGGCCATGAGGCGTTAAACGGTGAAAAGCAGGAACATTCATAGGGTTGCCGCATACAACAACGACATTAACGCCATATTAGCTATGAGGCTAGCATTTGGAGCAGGTCGTTGAGCTAGCTGTAAGGGACACTGCGCACAAACGTAGGTTAAAAACAATAGCGTCTTTAGTCAAGCCGATGCTGTCAAAGCCAATTTTTGCAGCACGCCCACATGTCAGCGTAAGATTACGCGCCGCCATAGCTAGGCCAACGTGTTAAACTGACCAGGCCACAAGACGCGAAACACGTCATCTGCTCTAAGGTAACGGCTTCCTTTATGACATAGGTATACATGAGCAAGCCAGTGTGAAGTGTGCGCAAAAATATGATTGAAGAAACGAAATTTGGCAGAGCATATAGATGGGCATGAGAGACCAAACCGTATTTCTGTTACAAACGGTGCAGCCAACATCACTCGGGCTTCAGCTGTCGATCACCATTATTCTTGTTCATAAGATCAGGCAGAGTTTTATGCTTTCTATATTAAATTGAAGAGTTAGTTTCCATTTTAGTATCCGATTTACTTGCAATTTCCCGTTAATTTAAGTGGCACCATTTTTACAGTTTAGCATATGGCGAGGGGTGAAGTATAGGGGGTCTCTATTTTCACCCCTCGCCATATGCTAAACTGTAAAAATGGTGCCATAATACATAATACATAAAATTGGCTGCCATAATACTTAACACCTCAACGAAGCACGGAGTTTGAAATTTTATTGCCTAGTGTCTCGATGAAATCTGTCACTTTATTATCATTTAGGATAAAAATTGAACTTACTCATTTTACTTGGAACCGTTCGATGGAAATAGGTCGCGGTAATTTTCCTTCGGATTTGAATTAAAAATTGCGGGGTTTATGCAGGTTAAAACATTGTAAAATCAACTTAATATGTTTTCCAGAGTTATACGTTGCGAAGCAGACGGTAGGAACCGTACTGTTCGTCTGTCGGTCTGTTTGTACGCACGGTAACTTATGACACCATCAGTCGATTCATCTAAAACTTTCCCCTCGATTCTTTACCCACATTTTGGAAAAATTAATAAAAGGAAGTAAGACCAAATAGTGAGCAAGTGCGTAATCTCTTTAATTAAGAGTTGAACACCATTGTTTGACAAAAACAAAATCAAACACTGCATCAGTCTTATGAGCCATTACGACTTTTTCCCCCTTATTTCTTGAATTTACAAGCATTGTGTTCTACATGTCTAAATTATTATACCTGTAAGCGAGATAGGACCAGAAAGCTCTGATTGGCAAAGCCCAAATTTACGAAATAAATAAATCACTTAATTCTGTCAACCGCCCAAATTTCAGGCCTTGAGGCCCAAAACTTAGAGGTCGAGCGTCATTTTTGTTTTAAACTTATATTTAAGCAAAATACGGGATCGTTTCATTTCGGTTCGCAACGACGAATTTTTCGCTGCATCGGCATAATGGTGGATCTCGTGCGCCGGTATTGTTGTCATTGCACGGTTGTATTTCTCGTGCGTCGAAATTGTTGTTGCCGCTGATATTCCTTACATATTAACAATGCTAATTGGCCGTGTGTGTTGTTAATTCTTCGAAGGTCATTGGTTTTAAGGATTCATCGGCATGAAGATGTGAAACTTCTTTAAAACTTCTATACAGCAGTGACACGACGTAGCATTATTGTATAGAACTCTATGCTGGAGCCTTAATGGCTTAGCTGCAAGGGGCACTGCAGAGAGAAACAGAAGGACGTCATACTGAAGCCGATGCTGTGAAGAGTGATTTCTTAGACGTAAAACGCGCGATTTTTGTTGTTGGAGAAAACAACGTTATTTTAAGACTAAGAAATCCGCTCTTTCGTTGTTTTTCCCTCCATTTTTATGTAGTGCACCTTGTAGTTATGCCCTCCAAAATCCATACTGGTGCCAATATGGCGGCAAATTTCATTGCTCTATAGACTGTAGAATGCTCTCAGAATTCTTTAAATCATCGCTTGGCGCAACGATATAAGAATTTAGGGGATCGTAGTGAACTAGGCCGTCTCCAAAGTATTTTTTAGGTTTTTATTGTGTAACCTACAGGATCGTTTTGATTTGTTGTGGGAATTATTTATGGATACCTCTTAATAGCTACGAATATTAAGATCTGATCGTTGTATTGCACTGACAGTGTTTGAAGACCTTCCAACTTGTGACATGTTACCAAGAAAGAGGTGGAAAATAAAGCTTAACTTATTATTAGCAACGACGTACATTATTGCCAATAAATCAAAACTTGACAACAATGCCCAGGGAAAACCTCCTTTTAATGCATGACCTAAAATCATCAAAGACAAAATAGCAATGGCATTAGCAAGTGAAAATATACATCTGCAACGCTTTACACCTCCGCACTACCATTCTCTTTTCCAATCACAGGGAACACTCCACCATCAGCTTTATCCGGACAGACCCTACACTTCCAAAGGCTACAGTTCGATTGCACCCAAGGACAAGTGACGAAAGGCTGGGGGAACGGACGCTGATAACCCCTGATTTAAGGCTGACTATTGTCCCCAACTGATCGCTACGGAAATTCCAGGTCGGAAATAGCGGCCGGCGACCGAACGGGCCAGATACAAATCACGGTTGGAGATAAAAGCGCTAGCGGCAGCCAATCTCAGGTGCTCGAGGTGGAGGTGGGTCGTCGATGACTCCCTGGTCAGCCATCATTCGTGGTCCGACCAAAGAAAGACTCGTTCCTTGCCTCGCCCTGTCCACGGTCTTGTATAGCCGGCTGTTGGGCCTCTAAGGGCTCAGTGTATAGATAGGACCACGGATTTCTACGTTGTTGTTGTGAACTGGACTAGCCGTTTCGGAACAACATGGTTGTAGGCTGGAATAAAGCAGTGAAGAAAAACGTGCTCTGTACGATAGCGGTGCAGCAAACACGTTCCTACAAGCAACGAAGTTCGATACAAAATGTTACAAAACAGCATTGCGTTTGTTCTGGGAGAAAGGAAGAGGTATACGAGGGTACACACATGATTGCATGTGATAACTTTTCTAAAATTCGCCATCTAACTGATACACGTAATTTTTTCAGTGATGGACAGTAGTTAACTACATGTAGTTACAACTAGTTACACTACTTTCAAAATAGTTAAAGGGTAGTTACAACTACTGCCAAAAAATATAGTTGATAAGTATCTGGTTAAACGTTTTTTTTTGGTAGTTAAACTACTTGTCGTTGAACGGCTTTTTTGGGAAAAGCAGCATCGGATCATCATTATTGAAATTGAGAATAGGTTTTGAGCTGTTTTGATACGACTCTGCACTCGCCAGGACATTTCCAGAAGAGTAGTAGTGTATCACCTTGACCTCGAACCCTCTACAGTCCGTGTGAGACGTGAGTTAGACGTCCGTGCGTGACTATGCGTATTATATTCATCGAGCGTGAACGTGGTGACGAAAAATAACTAACTGTGGGAGACCTAACTATTAGACTGAACAAACTATTCTAAGGGAAGCTGGGGAGTTGGGAAAATAGGCTTGTTTAGGTTGGAGGAAAAGAGCCTAACTAAAATTGGGGCCTACTAAAGGCCTAACCAAAAATCCTCCGAACTAGGAGACCAAGCAGGGGTCGAAGGAGGCCCAACCAGTTGGTTGGCCCGAAAGCTTTCTGATTTTTCATGCTCGGAGCGCTGCTTTTATGTGGTTTGGTTACCCTTGACGACCGCGAAATAAGAAGGGTATTATGGGAAATGGTAGTTTCTAGACGGTTCTAGAGGCAGA
>JAHWFP010190665.1:40024-51429 GCA_023313725.1 Lithobius niger
GCAAAAGTAAACATGATAGTTATTTCTTCAACTCCTTTGCCACAATGCCATGTATAGGCACATGTTGTCGTTTGTTTATAAAATGAAACCTTACGAAAAACGCGCACTACACACTGATCACACGCTTCATTAATTTACTTATCGTTTTTGGTGTGGAAATTTCTGTCAGCAACATAAGAGTTGCAACAAGAAATGTCCTCGTGCGAAGTGAGACGTCGCCAAATGAGAGAGCATCAGCGAGCTACTCGGCTAGTTACAGTTTAGTTACATGTTACTTGTAGCTACGTGTATTAAAACCCCGTTTAAACACGTGACTTTTAAACAATTGCTGGACTTCAAATATTTTGAATTTTGGATATTGAATATCATTTACCTAAGAGAAAACTTCATACTACAAAACCAATTTTACACTATGAAGCTAAAAAAAAAAAGAGAACACAAAATGATAGAAAAGGTGTATCTTAACAAAAAAAACACGATCTTGCATAATATTACTAAATATTGACAAAAAAAAGATATTATCTACCTCAAAATTTTTAAAGCCTACCAGATGAAATCTGGAATTTAAATAAAATTGGTTAAAAAAAATAATTAAACAGGACGGAAAGTAAAAAAAAAAAGCATTCCTAAAAAGGTTTGCATCAGTATTTGTTCAACGCTTATTGAGCCCATTTGGCTTTCCATTCTGTTTAACTAATAAGCGATTTTAAATTTTATAGAAAAACAAACAAGAAAAATGTATTGTTGTTAACCACTGAATTGATTGTATTTATAGTTTTTTAAATTAAGTTTTGGCAACGAGTGCCTGTCTGAATGAGACTCTTCACAAGCAACTTGCTTCACTTGCTTTAATAAGGGTCAAAGCTTGACATGTGACTGTATGAAGCTTTCTTCAAGAATGCATGAAATAGTATAAGCGTTAAAAGATATAACAATAAAAACACCGTTATCAAGCAACAATGGATGCGGCTAAAAAGCCAAAGTTACACGTTGAAATCCATAAAAACGGAAAAACACCAAGCACACAAAATTTTTTTGTATAAATGGACCTAAGGCAGCTTAGAAACTGCTAGTAGGGAACCTGGCATGTTGCCTGCTAGTGCAGTGAGAAGTGAGGGATGGGAGTTTTGCTTTGCTATTTATAATAGTTTACCGTTGTGAGAACACCCAATTTCTGTAAAATGGGGACATTTTCTATTAATGCGTAGTTTTACGGTTATATGGTTTTAATAGGATAATACATTATGCCAGAAAACTATGCATTAAAAGATATGTCCCCATTTTACAAAAATTGGGCATATTAATTGGGGATATTTGGGGATGCTTATACAATACATAATTGAGGATGCTTTTGTTTTTAGTACATTATCATAACCATATTTTGTTTTACACAACGATGCTTTTTAACCGTCTCATTTGTTCATCTGCCTTTTATTTTTTACTTGGGCCGATCCTACATCTCCCGTGTCCAACACGTTTGGCGATGCCATCGGGGACCTTAGAGTTCCTGGCAGGTCTAACCTTGGTGGCAAAGCATTCGTGTCCCAATACCTAATCCCCTCACCTTCCCTTGGCCAACCTCTTTCATTACATATGATTGTCTTCTGTTTGTAATTAAGTCTGGCTGTTAGCGATATTACGGTCCTTGCCAGACCTTTTGCTATCGTGACAAATTGTTATTATTATTATTATTATTGGTATTAAATTTCTCTCGCTAAGGCAAAACTAATATAAACAGGCGAGAGGTTAGATTCTCTACTGGCAGTTTCTAAACTGCTTTAGTTTCATTTTATTTATTATTTTTACTCGTGTGCTTTGTGTTTTTTTGTTTTTAGGTATTCAAAAGTATTAACTGGACTTTGGCTTCTTTATCGTATTTTTTTCTTTCTTGATAGCGCAGCGGGGATTGTTTCGAAACGTCGCAAATTGTGTATTTTATTTGCTTTTCACTGGATTTCTATTTTTATCGTTGTACGCATGCATGTCGTAAAATCAGGTCTGTGCCATGTAGTATACACGAAAAAAAAAAACATTGCATTGGCATAGGCACGAGAACGGTTTTGACGGGGTGGGAATAAGCAACTGAAGGTTATCTATCGAGGAGGTTGTCATTCGAAATAACAGCCAAACGTAAAGGAATGAACTGTGTAGATAATCTAAGATAGGGAACCTACCGAGTTTCCAATTAAAGGTGCCTTTTCGCTGACTGACCGGTAGCAGCATCTAGTGCCGTCTACCATTATTTAGTTCTACGTAGCACTTGGTTAAAAAAAGTAAAGAAAAGCGCAAAGAAATTTCTTTTTACACAACAAACTAGCTACGTACCTCCTTAATTATTGAGTATCAAGTTGGTACGTCCACGTGCACCAGGAAGCAAGCGCTCATGGTAAACGATATCATTGTCACTAGATGGCGCCCATCGAGCGGTTCAAAATCTGCGTTTCAAAACGATTGATAAATAGAAGAAAGAAGCGCTTGTGATGTCGTTAGTCTTAACTTTATCGATTGATCTCTGGTGCACGTGGACGCACCAAATTTACACTCAGTAGTTAAGGAGGCCCATGGCTTGTTTGTTTCATAAAAAGAAATTTATTTCTGTGTTCCTTCGCTTGTTGAAAGTAAGGGCTGGACAGAACTAGATAGCGGTAAATGGCTACAGACGCTGCAGATTGTTATTTGGTGGCAATCCACCTTTAAATTGATGTTGGGTCATGTTACTATGTTTTGAGTGCTTATGTTGTTATGTGGATGTAACACAGCCCAATGTTGCTAACATTTTCAAGAAGGCCTCCTCATCTGATGTAAGTTAAGTCCTAAATTAGCCCCTTAATGTCTGCACTAACTTGCAGGCGTTCAAGGTGCCGTATACTAGTCTTTGGATACGAAGCGGTTGTCTTGGTGTACAGATGTCAATTTTAATAACTGGATTGTGCCGTACAGCTCGCCCTAAGCTTAAAGGCGGGCTGCCACCAATTTAACATCTCACCATCTAGTCCTATTGAGGTCTCCCTCGCAGCAAGCAAAGGAATGCACAAAGCAATACCTTTAAACACAACAAACCAGCCACGTGCCTCCTTAAGTATTGAGTAAAAATGTGGGACGTCCACGTGCACCTTGAAGCAACTGGAAAAGTTAACGATATTACTGTCACTAGATGGTGCCTGGGTATTTTCTTTATATTCTACCGTAGCGCCATCTACTGGCATTAAGATCGTTAATTTTTACAGCTTGCTTACAGGTGCACGACGACGCACCAAATTTTTACTCAATAATTCAGAACGCTCGTGGCTTGTTTGTGGTGTTCAAAGATATTTCTTAGTGCATTCCTTTGCGTGCTATGAGCAAGTGCTAGAGAGAACTAGATAGCACTTTAAGGTGCTAGATGCTTTAAACTTTCGTTTGGTGGCCACCCGCCTTTAAGAAGGCAAGAAACACATGTTCCTTTTATAGGCAGTAAAGAGTCAACTAAAGCCTTTTTGAATTGAAATAGGTTTAACATTTGAGCGACTTAATCGAGTCTTGGTTTAGCTTCAACCCGATTTTAATACTAATCCACCCTTCAGGAAGATGGTGGAACTGTCTCGAAAGATGCGGTTGTAGAATGTGGGGGATTGGGGTTTTGAAGCTTTATGGCGCGTCGACAGCTAGGTCATTAGTGCCAACTTAAGTCACAAGTTCCAAGTAGTCACTACGCCACTACAGAGATGTTAAACAAACCTTAAACCAAGATCTTATCAAATATATCTTTTCCTCCCGTAAAAATTAAAACCCTAGACAGCTATCGCCCAACTGATGTGCTAAGTCTCACGGACAATAGAAACGGCGAAGAACACCATCAAGGTGATGATAATCTGCAAGTACATGACGGACCGTAACTGGCCATCGACACCAATAATACTCATGGGGACTATCCCCCCCCCTCCCCCGACTTAAAAGGATATCTCTCCTTTATTACAGTTGCAGATGTTTTGCTAATTTATTCAGCCATTTTGTTAAAGAAAATGATCCACGAAAAATATAAATAAAAAAGAATATACACCATAACATTTCTGGACCCGTAGGGTAAAGAGCTTTCCATACGCAAACATTTACACAAGAAACATCAATAACAACAACAAAATTAACACAATTAAAACAACTTTCAATTGCACGAGCCCGTTTGCTACTCCGCACTGCCGCTGAAGAAATGAAGTCAGTTTTTCTGATCTGCCTGCTTTATCACGCCACCTGCTCCTTGATCTTTCCTCTTTATTCCCAGACGGACCATAAATCGTTATTTCTTCTTAGAATTTAGGTGTGGCCTTCGTCGAAGAGGCCATGTTAGGGAAAGCGTTATGAAAGTAGCCAATCAGAAGCCAATATTTCTTCCTCCATTACCCCCTCTGGTGTGGATTGGAGATACTGACTTTATTCCTAGACTAGAACGTATGTACCGTAAATAACGGAAATATGTCTTCAGGGAACAGCGTTAAGATAAAATGTGTCTGTTAAGACGGAGGAATGGATAGAATACAATTGTGGAATAAACGAGAAAGTTGTGGCAGCACGGAAATAGGGCTTGTAACTAAATGCGTATTAATAAGCTGTATGGGGAGGGTGTTGGAAATACCCACGCTGTGGGTTGTTGCAGGTTTGATGCACTCCCAGCAGAATCCATGGTGCCAGAAGGCGAGCGTGACAATTTTCCTAGGTAATTCCAATCGGAAATTCCTAGGATCTTTTACACACCACAATCGACATGAGCAAGAGGCACCACAGGGCTCTTCTCTTCCCGAAAATGCCAGGGGTGGCTGCGGTCAAGATAGATCCTGGGAACTTTTGCACGTGAGATGGTTTGCAACTATTAGGCTACCTTGCCTCATCGAAATACGCATGCGTCGTCATAACAGCGGTAAAGTCAGTCGAACGCAAGAAGGAAAACAAATTATAAACAGGATGGAAAGCCAAGTGTGCTCGAAAGGTGATAAATAAATACAGACGCAAACCTATTTACGTTGCCTTTTGAACTTAAATGTCAGACTGCTTGAGCAGGAATTGAACCCACAATATTTGAGCGGTAGGTCTTCGGCCATTGGTCTCAAAGGTTGTGGGTACGACTCCCAATCCGGCAGTATGACATAGTCCAAAACGCAATGTAAATAGTTTTGTATCTGTAAGCAAAACAGAAGTGGAAGGAGGTGCAATGGTAAGGAATGGCAGATGTCGCGGAGTAAATGCTCGGGAGGGGGGGGGAGGGCGAGATTGAGCCTTATGGCGCATTGAGAGCTAGGTCATTAGTGCAAACCTCCGTCACTTATGGTGGTCCGGGTTGCCACTGTGCCACACATTACAGATATGTTAACAAACTCCAAATCTAGATCTTATTATATATATAGGTACTTTCTGCCAAAATTAAAAACCCCGGACAGGAGGACAGACTAATCGTCAAATTGATGCGCTAAGACTTGCAGAAGATGGAAATGACGACGAACACCTTTAAGATGATAATAATCACTAGGACCGTAAGTGGCCACAACACCAACAACATTCCAGGAGGGATATTCCCCATCAAAAGGAAACAATGTGTAAGGCTGGTGTCACCAATGCGTAAACGGGCAAACACCACCACTTCTCGGTAACTGCGGCAACAAGCCGAGTACCATATCCTGAACAGTTCCTTTAATAGCCTGCACGTAAATTTGTAAGATATGGACATTTTCAAAGAGTGGACTTATGAACGCCGACTAGTCTTTTGAAGAGGATCAATCAAGATGTTTTCTTTCAGCAGCAGAGGTACCTACTAAGAATAAACATTAAAGCACATCGTGGACAGTTGACATTTACAACTGAATAAGGGAAGAAAGGGATGAAGGCAGACTTCAACACACTGGTGATTTGCGCCCGTATTTAGCAAATGCAGTTTTAATTTAAACCAGCAATTCAAAAGACACCTGACGAGCTGTATTAGGTGGGTGGAGAGAATGGGGTGACAACACTAAGCTTAGAGCATGAAGATGAACAGCAAATAAAAAGAAAGGCGAACTAATGCAGCTAAAGAGCCTTATCTGTGAAGATGGTGAAATACGATAAGGTAATAAGCACTTGGGGTAAGCAAACCAACAATTGTTTGCAAGTGGGATGAATACCTCTATTTTTATGGCGTACACACACATTATGAAAAGTTACGTCATTAGGCCTATCACTCCCAAGCGAGCTTTTCACCATTTTTGCAAAAACGAGTCTTTATTACCCGAAATTGCACCAATTACTTAGCTTGGCCCCGCTGCCTGAGGAAGATCTTATCAGTATTAGTTAATAGGTTTACTCCCCGTTAAGGAAAAACCCACAACTGCATAAACTTCCCAAATTTTAATTTTCGGTAGGTCTAGCTTGTCTTGGTCACAAATTAAAACAAACAGTATACATCAAACAAAACAGAGAACCCAAGAGGCTGCTTAGATAACGTATGCCATCTTCAGATAAATGATGTTACCTAAGCAGCCAAAGCGGCTGCTAGATAGCATCAAGTTAGTTTTAATCTATGACAAAGTAAGCCTGACTTGCCGAAAATTAAAATTTGTGAAGTGTATGCAGTTACGGGTTTTTGTTCATCAGAGTTTTTGCTTATTAACCAATCCCAACACCATCTGCAAAATAATGTCGTTGAATAGCGCATCAGTAATCGGTATAGTCCACGCCATACCTGCCAATCACTATCCATGCGAAACATTCCCTGGCTTCTTCAGCAGCTATAGGATTTGTTCTGGCTTATTTAAAACTATCTCCCACGCACTACCAAGTTCAGAGGTTTCCCGCTTCGAAAATGAGGCTATTCTTCCCTTTCATGAATCTACATCAGGCTTTTTTCCCCCCTTCATGCTTCTAAATCAGGCTTTTCTTTCCATTTATGATTCTAAATCCGGGTGTACTGCCCCTTCCTGATTCTAATTCGGGACTTTCTTCCCCTTCACAATTCTAAATCGGGCTTTTCTTCCCCTTCATGATTCTAAATCAGGCTTTTCTTCCAATTTGTGATTCTTAATTTGGGTATTCTTTCCCTTCATCTTTCTAAATGGGGGTTTTCTTCCCTTCATATATCTAAATCATGTTTTTCTTCCCATTCATATTATAAAATAGATTTTCTTCCTCTTCATAATTCCAAATATGGGTTTTCTTCCCCTTCATGATTCTAAATCTAGGTTTTCTTGCCCTTTATGATTCTAAATATAGGTTTTCGTCCATTTCATGATTCTAAATATAGGTTTTCTTCCCTTTCATGACTCTAAATCAAAGTTGTTTTGCCCTTCATGATTCTAAATCTGGGTTTTCTTCCCTTCATGATTCTAAATCTAGGTTTTCTTCTCCATCATGATTTTAAATCTGGTTTTTCTTCACTTTCATGATGCTAAATCTGAGTTTTCTTCATCTTCATGTTACTAAATCTGGGTTTTCTTCCCCTTTACGATTCTAAATCTGGGTTTTCTTCCAATTCATGATTCTATTTGCCCAGGAAGGTTCAAAATTGAGTTATGTACATCACTTTCGTATGCTTGCCATTTCAAATCCTTGGCTTTCCCCTCCCCTTATTAGACCATTCTTGCTGTTTGTAAAAGCGTAGTATGGTTAAAAATCGAAGTGGCTTATCTATAAGGCGTAGTTCACTTCAGATAACGTAAAATTGGGAGAAATTATTATTTTCTTAAGTTTATGGTTCACGACGTAAATAAATTTGATTACTTGACGAGGAACATCGCACGTTTTTCTATAAACTTATAGGATGCCGAAAAATACGTATGTCCTTATGTTTAGTTCCCTGCACATAATAGTTTCATTCACAAGCTATGGATGACATAAGATGTCTCAGAAACAAATTGAATGCATTCTTCAATACATTGCCAATTTCATTTTCATTAATATCCGTACAATAATCTCTAGCTTCGACTTCCGTTTTGTCTCACACTAAATACAAACTCAATGCACCATTGAACGCCAAACTTACCAAATTACTTTGAAGGATGAGGAAGTTTAGGCAGTGTTTTCCTATTACTGTACTGGTCAATGGTGGCTTTGCAACTTCCTTTGGTTTTTCATGACTTCCACTGAATCGAATGTTTCCCATCACTGGTCACTAGCAAGCTTTGCAACTTCCTTTCGGCTTTTCCTTATAAATCACCCTCATATTTGTGGAACTCATTGGTGAAACTAAGGCTACAATCGACGACCTCGGCACAAGTTGAGAGTGAATGCCATAAACAAAGCTAACCTCCGGTGGCAACCAGTTTTATGGTTCCACACGCCGATCGATTGATTCCCAAAACGCTTCAAAGCACGAACTATATTTTTTATTACATTTTTAGGGCGAGGTGGGGGTAGAGGCATAAAATAGAGGCATTTCGTTCGAGTCGGTTTCTGTTGATTGGCAACCGCAAAAAAGGACTCCAGTATATAAAAAAAAAGTAAGATTTATTAGGAAAAAAATCCTGGACGTGTCCACGCGCTTAGCTCAGTGATTTCGGCGTCGTTTACGGAAACTTTGTATCACGTGATGGCTGGGCAGAAACGATCAAACGAGCTGCAGATGTGAACAGCATTCGATTCGTGGGTTTTGTGACAAAAAAAAAAACCCAAAAAACTAATAGGCTTCGCTTTAAGGTCAGTGGAGTGAGAATTAGCATTAATTAGTTCAATAAGTAGGAATTAGAATTAGAATTAGGTCAGTGAGGAAGAATTAGCTCAACTTGTAAAAACAGCATGTATAAACCGTGTCATTAAGCAGTGTATTGGACAGTATGATGGATTATACAGGGACAGTATGGAGGCTTCTATAGACAGTAAGCCGAATTATATGGACAGCAGGCAGATTATATGAACAGTATGATGAGAGCAGGCTGAATTATATGGACAGTAGGCTGACTGTATGGACAGTATGACGTATTATACGGAAAGTAGGCCGAATTATATGGACAGTAGGCTGATTATATACTACTCGACCGTTGTATCGAAAATTTATACCGTAGCAATTTTGTCATTTTTAATGATATGACAGGTTTGCTATCACCTCTATCTGCCTGTAATAGATAGGTTGTAAGCACCTAAATAAGATAAAAAGGTAAAAGAATTAGGCTATGTAAATTCATATAGGCAGTTTTTCTTTGAATTTATATTAAAAATTACGTGAAAGAACTCACTCTCTACATTTCTCACTTTCTCCTCTGCAGCAGTGCCACAAAGAATGTTTCTTTGAGAATTTTTGTTTTCATTCCGCTAAACGACCACCAGCTCGACTTAAACTGTAAAGACAACTTTCCACTCTGTTATTATATAAATCAAAGTTTTACTCGTCACTAATTGGTCCCCGACAAACAAACCGCAGATATTGGCAGTATATCACAGCAAGCTGTTTGGTTGCATTGAGTTATGCCCATGTTAGAGAAATGACGTCATCTTCGTTAGTCGTCGGAGTTTTAGGGAAACGAAAAACTGCTTCTCTTCCGGATTCGGTACAGTTATGCTCATGTAGAAGCAATGGCGCTACTTTCGCGAATCTTCGAACTTTTACAGAAACACGAAGATGCTTCTCGTCGAGACATGTTTAACATGGTGAATCAGCAATATCAATAAGGTTTACGACTACTTAATACGAAATACCAATGCCAAAGCAAACGAAATTACAGGTTGTATGACAAAATGGAATGGGGGCTAGTATGGCTACGCCAAATAGAGGCAATCATCGTAAATTCTAAACATTTCATTCAAATGGTACCCCCCCCCCCCTCTCCTATATCCTTCCCTTCCAAGAATATTAACGTTGTTTTTCGGGTAACGTTTTCCTGTTTGTGATTTTACTTTTAGTCCAATATACTTATGACAGTCTTGACATAATCACATGAAATACTAAACTGCTTTTAAAAATACTAAGTACTGTAGCCTAAAATTTACAATCTTCATTTTAGATGTTATCTATGACAAGGCTATCATCCTCTTTAAAAACCCCAGCCTATTTTCACGGGTCACACTGCAATAAAATCTGTTTCCGCCTGGCCTGCCGCCATGTCACCCTCATCCGGGTGTTGGTGTGTCCCTTATTGCGCAGTCGCTGCCTTCAATTTCCTTCCTGCGAGCGCCATTAAGAGCTCTCAAGCATAAACGCTCATTAATTCATTAGTGCATAATTGGGAAGCATCGCTTGACGAAACGGTCCGAGCGGAGAAAGCCTTTCTTTACGATCACAGGCGCTTACAATAGCTCAGGGCGGAAGATCCGGCCCACGAAGTCATGGCAAGCGCCAAGCCACAACACCGCTTCCAACCACTAATGCCCCCTTGCGCGCCAACACAACACTCGATTATTGGCAAAGAAGCACAGTGAGAATAGGGTGGGCTTCATTAAAGAACAGGCCTCTTTAGCCCGAGCATTCCCATTAGCTTTTAGCCATAGTTGGGGCATTGAGGCCTTCATTTGGATTACATCTAGACTCTTAAAGTTGGATTTATAGCGGATTTTTGGTTAATGATTCTGGAAAGGAAGATAGATGCACTGCGGTAAACTTGGTGGATTCAGGGGCCTTGGATTATGCGCAGCTTTGGAAGGGTCGGACCACTCAGCACTACGGAGTAGCGCGAGAAACAGTGGGAGTTTTTACGAGGTACATGGGCAAGTCAGCGGCCATTTTAAAAAACGTATTACGTCTTAAGTCATATAATAACGTAATTGATTAAATTCACGCCATTTTTACTGATACTTGTATCTCATTGGCTGTTGATTTGCTGGCCCTGTTGGGATGAATCAACACAAAACTGGACTAATGTAAGCCAGACCGCTCCAAACGTTCAAATTATTTTGAATTGCGTTAAACTACCGAAATCCAATTCACAATATTCTGGAAATACGCAACGTTTGTTATATCGTGCCAGCAGACGGAGAGCAACATTGCATACGAGCATCCTAAACAATCGCCATTATGTTGGTTTCGAAGTATAATGACATCACCAACTCTCATTTTGGGTATAATCTCTATAAAAAATTGTCGTTTTGTTTTAATAACGTGTATTGTAACGTTCAGTAAATAAAGCTTGTGATATCAGATATTTCACAATTATTCATCAGTTTTGTTTAAAACAAACCACTGCTAGTTGAAACAAACTTGTATGCTATCTTCGAAAAAACAACTGTCGTCTGTCTTGGGAAAGCAGTGTCGGCTTTGTTTTGGTTACCTTCCTTAAACTTGAATGCAGTGGCTTTAACTCTGTGAATTATCATTCTGTCGTGCGCTGTCTTGAACTGTGTGAATTAGAATTTTGTCGTGTGCTGTCTTGAACTGTGTGAATTAGAATTTTGTCGTGTGCTGTATTGAACTGTGTGAATTAGAATTCTGTCGTGTGCTGCCTTGAACTGTGTGAATTAGAATTCTGTCGTGTGCTGTCTTA